>JAHWFP010193413.1:0-15883 GCA_023313725.1 Lithobius niger
CGTATCTCCAGAACGACAACATACAGCCGCCATCGTGGTCTCCTTCGGGAGAGGGGAATTTTCCAGCCTGCGAAAAATGACGTCATCAACTCCTACGCCACCGCCTGTATTCCTCGAATGAAATGTGCGGTTTCAGCTCCCTTTGTTCAAACTCTTTGGCATCGCGAGTGCTGATTGGTTCGTGCATGGTACGTGACTCTTTCGGCCGTTCACAAGTGACATCACGCGAAGCGAGTCAAGTTTGCATTCATTGGCGCTAGCAGGAGCGCGTCGCATTGCGGGCAGCCGGTCACAATGGCGTCTACGAAGTGATGGCTTCCTACAGGAGATAGCTTACAACGTGGCTTTCAAGATCGTGAATATTGATGAAATAAATGAACTTTAAACTATTTTATCGGTAATAAAATATAAAATAATGATTTCGGAAGTAATAACAGGCGTTGTGACGAAAGAATATCCAGTGGATGTTATTCCGAGTACTGTTAAGTTGGAAGTTTAGTTAGCGCTGTTTACGTTGTCTAGGATTTTTTAAAATAATGAAAACGTAGGAAGATGGTTCTAATCATATATTTGCTCAGTAATTTACAATATAATTATTACGTCTGCGAATTTTTATACTTCTAGACCGCATAGTTTGGTTTACTGCAATTTATTTTCCTGAGGCATGCAACTTATTCATGGCAGCCATGTTGCGGCGGAGACTTCTTTAGCAGGAAAAGGAAAAATGGCGTTTGACTCAAAAGGGTTAAAGTAAAAAATCGTGACGTACTCTTGTTGACGCCCGCCTCTTAAAACTCATAGATCTTCTGTGGCGAAATTAACTTCTTAAACTAATCTTCTTACGTTTTAACGAAAGCAATGTTTCATCCCCTTAAATATGGGTTTTACTGCAGCAAAATTAATTTAAAACTTCATACATTTAACACAATCAACTTTTAATCCAACACGATTCATGGGAGCATTTCTAATCACGGAAAAGTCGGAAATATTAGGCCTAGCAATCAATCATTTATGTGTGTGATATGGATGCAGTCTAGCAAAAACACAATGCCTTTATTCGCATTTATACACAAATTTAGATTAAGATTGTCCTCCTTCCAATATCTAACATAATTCAAAGTTAGGGACGATGCTAGATGGACGGCCCCAGAAGATGGGCGCCCTGGCACCAACCCCAAACTAATTTCTAACCATCACCAACCTTCAAAACTGACAACGCGATTCACAACCGGGAAGCACATTTTTGTTTACACAATTTTCTGTAAAGTCGTAAAATTGACATTCTTTTCTCTTCTTCCTTCCTTCCAGGAGATAGTAATCCAAGCCGGAAGATCTGCCGAAGTTCTGGCATGAATTACTCTCTCCAGGACGGCTGGAAGAAGGGAAGAACAGAAAATGTCAATTTTACGAATTTCCGGAAAATTGTGTAAACAAAAATGTGCTCCTTGGTTGTGAATTACGTTGTCTGTACTGAAGGTTGGTGATGGTTAGAAATTAGTTTTAACTTTGAATTATGTTAGATATTGAAAGGTGGATGATGTAATAAAACTAAATTTGTGAATAAATGAGAATAAAGGCATTGTGTTTTACTAGACTGAATCCAGATCACGCAAGTCAAAGATCAATCTCATGGGCCTAATCTTGTTTACGATCTTGATCGCTCATGTTACCGAAAGTTTGTATGGTTAGAAATTAGTTTTGCTGCGAATTATTTTGAATTTTGGAGGAGACCATACAATAACCGAAAATTTGTGAATAAATGAGAGCAAAGACACTGTGTTAATGCTAGACTGAATCCAGATAGCGCGTGAATGACTGCATTACCGGCAACTTTTTCGTGATAGAAAACTTCAGCCTGGACAAAAGTTAGTTTAGAAAATAAATACTTGTTTTTAACGCCCACCCCCCAATTTTAGGCAAATTAATTGCACAAGCCCATGGGCGTTTAATATACGATTTACGGTATTTTCAAACACCTTTGGCCTATTGTTATAAACAGGTTTCACTGTATATCTTGCAGCAATGGAATTTTTTAAGCTTATGAACCAACAACACCTTCATAATAGTCAGTGTCTTGCATTTTAAGTTAGTGATTAGATTTAATTTACCTGGAAGTCCATTTCGCTACCCCTAGCATTACAATGGATAAGATGACAAGAGCCACCAAAACTGTTATGTGGTAATCTGTTGGAACCAGCCGCCAGAACGATGTCACAGGGGACTGTAAATAATAAAATTAAACACATACAACACAAATTATGAATTATTCAAGCATTAGAACAAGCGTATGGTTCTTCGTTTAAGTTCGTACTGTGGAAAATGTCCATCAAGTTTTTTTTTTTTAAATCCCAGTTGTCATCTCTGGCTTTAAAAGGTTTATTTAGTCACTGATGACAACTTGCTTCTCTGATGTTCACAAGTGCCGTTTTCAAGTTCCCCGGTACTCATGGCCTCCTTCCTATATTTGTCGGGCAGTTGCACATCGGAATTCTCCTCTCTCAGTTCCCATCACCTACTCAATCCTAATGTGGGAAACCTGGTTAATGTTGGACTTGGAACGAGAATTACCATGTGCAACCGCCCGACAAATGTAGGAGGCCAAGATTACTGACGAATTCAAAAAACGGCAATTGTGAACACCAAAGAAGAAAGCTCTGACCAGGGACTAAAACCTTTTAAAGCCTGATGAAGACAACAGTGAGTTGTTGAAAATTTGCTGCTGACATAGTAAGTGTAGAGTTTGTGAAAAGTGTGCATGTTTACTTGGCGAATTGACAATTTCCGCACATATTGTACAAAGTCTTAATCAAATGTATCCATTGTAGGCTGTACTGTTCATTCACTTTGTCTCGCTGCGTCTTGCTGCAGTCTGAATTCTGTTTCTGTACTATGTGTAGCAAATCAGAAACGAGACAACGTTCCAAGAGATGATCAAGACTATAAGATATGCTCAGAACTAAGTCCAGCTTATTTGAATTTGATAAGTAGACCAAATGAGGATTCACATGTGGACTCAAAAGTCAATAAAATTCAGGCTTAGATGAGACACCCTCACCTAAGTCATCTTGAAATAACTTCAGTAGTAATAGAAGTCCAAGCGTGAATCTGTAACCTGGATCAACCGAAGTCGAATCGTTATTGTGGCTGTACTTTGTACGTTCATTTATAGAATTTCAAAAGTTAATAGATAGTTCAAATTGAAATGCACCAGAGCGATGAAGGAATGGACCATAAGAAATCTGCTTCACGTACATTAGTGTTTAATCAGTAAATACAAGGTCTTTAACCTGTACCTTCACATATACGCTTCTCCGTGAATCACAAGCATATACTTTTTTAAGCATCTATATCTAACACTTTGAATTACTGAAACAATTTTTAAACAATTTAGTTACATTTTGAAGTCTTGGCATTGAAGAGCCTGGACATTTTAGAATAACAAAAAAAACTTGCTGTGGTTCATTACGAATATTTCAAAAATTACAGCAGAATTTCTACTGTGATGCACACTACTGGAGAAACTGGCAATTTTCACAAGGACACTGGGAGGAAAGTTCTCGTAAATGTCGTATAAAGGGTTAACAAAGCTAACTGTCAGGCTAGTTTGAATTTATTAACAATTTATTTGAGGCTTCACGAGCTGTAAGCAAACCATAGAAATGAATCTTCTAGTTTCTGGACCTTACTGGACTGCCCACAAGAGGACAAAATTCCCAAATTGAGGAGTAAACCTGCACCACTTCAGATTCAACAGAATATCCATAATTGATGCAATAGCTGGTGCAGGATCTTTGGTAGTATCTAACAGCAAGTTGCCACCACTTAAAAACTATTTCAGAACCTACGGAAGCTAATTTTTGCTACTCGGCCAATTTCTTTTATACGTGCCATGACTAGTGGTTGTTCACTCCTGAGAGTTTCGTTGGATTAAAAAGGTGTATGTTAAGGCTAAAAATGGTTTCAGTTCAAGACCAATCCTCCGATTTCTTTTTGTATACTTACAACATCCCCCTCTAAAAAAAAGAGAGCAACTTACCAAATATAAAAGAAGGACTTCAGTCCCCGATTTTCCAAGGACAGAATGCAACACACTGCGTGAAACATTGCTGGCCAAGAAGTTAATGAGCAAAACAACTGGCAAAACGATACCCAATAGGCCGAATAGGATACCACGAGTAGTGGCACGCAAGTTGTACCGATGCGCTTGGCTGAAATTAAACGAATAAAAACACCTTAGTCAACACACTTAACTATGCTCAGAAATTCAAAGTAATCAACACATGCTATGAAAACAACCTGAAGTATGGAACTTAATTTAAGATGAAATGTCAAAGAAAAATATACAATGAAGTGCCGTTTGATTCCTTTGGCCTATATAATACAGAGGTAAGTTCAGTCTTAAATGTTTGATCCCAACTATCAAATTTATCCACACGCTGTTAGCGCATAACGTAAAAGAATTTAGTTACAGTGGTAAAATGTTTGGACAGAAATCTTTGCCATTTTGTAATAGTCCAGTATTAAATGAATAATTTCTTGACAGTCTCCCCCACCCACAGAATGCTTGTAATTTTTAGCTGATACCTAAACGTAACAGTACCATTGATACTGCACGGCCATACCAAAAGCACAAGTAAGCCCACACAACTTTAGAACTCTTGAAAATAGTAAAAATAACTTACTTATCCTCTTCGATTTTGGCATCGACTAACTCTGCAATACGTTCACAGTCTTTTTCTAATGAATTTAGAGTGTTTTGTATTGTATGGTTGATTGTCTTCTCCACTTCTTTACACACATCTTCAATTTGGTTTGCACAACGAGTATTCTGTAAACAATTTTTTTTGGGGTGTTTAGCCACGTTAAAATAAAACAACACTAAACGTTTTAACATGCGATACAACTGCATCTTATTTACCTTGTTAGAATTTGGAAGGTAAATTGTTGGCATGTCAAAGCCACAGCGATTCAAACCAGGTCGCTTACACAATTCTTGAACTATTTGCATCAATACACGCTGAAACAAAAAATGGATAGCTGTTAGAAAAAAAGGTATAATTTTAGCTTTGAAGGAAAGCTTTCTTAGCCCTCACAGAACTCTTAATAAGTTGCAAACAATATTTTGTCTAAAGTTGGTGGCCTCTAAAAGAGACACCACTAAAGAAAAGCCAATTAAAGAATGTAATCTCGTTTACAATTCATGATTTCTTAGCCGTTTACTAAGGCTCAGTTGTAGCACTTTCTCCGATCCAATGTGGTCGAGTACTGATGCGGTCCAATTAAGGTTGTGCCAATACCACTCAGATATCGCATGATAACAATGCAGTTATCAATTTTAATCAAGGTGAGACATTTGTGTTGTGCTCTTATTTCCGAAATTGTGGCAGTCTGAGAGCAGGGAACAACTCTCGATGCTGATGTTCTCGATGCCGATATTCACCAGGCTTTACAGAAAAATGTCCCACAAGAACTAGATTTCTTGTGACGCATCTAATACGTACATAAAAAAAGACTCACAGCCCTACATAAGCTGATATAAGGCTGTTGTAAGGCTTATCATTATCAAGTATGTGTAGCCAGTGGCAGATTCACAGGAAGGCCAACAAGGCACTTGCCTAAGGAGGCAAAGTTTCCATTTTTTAAAAATTCTAGATAGTTTTTTTTTCACCCTTTTAGCTTTCATCTAAACTTCCCGCCATTAAGATACCAAATGCCAGAGGCCAGAAATAGTCCCAAAATAGTCTAAAATGTGTTAGCGTCACAGGTTCCGTTCAGGACTACATTGGGGGAGCACTGCCCCCCCCCCATCTTTCACCCAAATTTCCCACCACGAGTCTAGGCTAACATCAGAGGCCTGAAATGTTCCCAAAATAGTCAAAATTCCATTAGCTTCTTGGACTCTGCCCCAGACCCCATATGGGGAGCTTCCAAATCCTATCTGAAATGAGAGGGGCAGAAAGCGTCAAGAGAATTTCTTGGTGCCTACGGCCAGCAAATATGCCCAACCAGTACAACCACCACTGAATCTAACAAGCCCAAGTGTCTATTTGTATAACATATCTGTGCCCAAATCACCTTACTGCTCCTTAGAATTAATTTGATATTTATAGGGTTTTGCAGTAAGCTGAACTTTACCCAAATACATGATTTATAATATTTAGAAAAATACGACCGCCTGCTCATACTCAAAATTAGTTTTGATCCAGAAAAACAGTATGTACGTATGCCATGTAGTACAAAAGAAGATTAATTTACGATGCCTACTCACCTGTCGGTCACTCTCGTGGCCTGCTTCGTCAGCTTTGCTTAAGTAAAAGCGGATACGGTCACTATGCTTCTCAGTTAGCTGTTCTACTAAATTAAGGGTCCTCTTGCACAGGGCCTGGCCAATCGGATCGAAGAACACAAATATTAGGTCGGCCATGTCACCTGGAATGCAAGCGCAAAATTTGCCACACCAACAAAAAATATAGGATTAAGACTGATAAAATTGAAAATGCCTTGAATGGCTGGGTCCAACTAACTCCATTTTGTAAATAAATCTTGGCTACTTCAAAAGTGATAAAAAGGGGTCAAAATTGAAATATGTGAATAACTAGGTCATAAACCCGTACCATTCCACAGGAAAGTCAGCATTATGGAGAAATACAAGGTGGTCCACAAAAAACTGACGACCTAGCATTTTCAAGTCCAACTTTTCTAGTTAGCACCCCTCAGAATCAGGAGAGGACAGAAATCAAAGCTAAAGGATACTGGAAGATTTTTGTCCTCTCCTGGATCAGAGGGATGGTAACTAGAAAAACTGGACTTAAAAAATGTTGGGTCTTCAGTTTTTTGTGGACCACCCTGTGTAACTACAAATTGTACATATTTTTATAACTCCTTTAACCTTATACTGATGACAGTTTTAAAATCAAGTTAATCATGAGTTTACAGTCACATTATATTCATTGGAATGCCCCAAAGGTAAGCTGGGAAATTGATATATAATTGCCCAAATATAAAAAGTCGAACTTGAAATGTAAATTTTGCAATTAAATCTCGCAATAAAACATTTTCTTTTTTTTCATACATCTTTATCCCCCCCCCCCCTACAACCTAGTCGATTCTGTAGAACTGTACCGGTGTCAGTTTTCTGTGTGTTACTGGTACAGATGTCAGTACCATACAAAAATACTGATAATACCACACTAAAGATTCTTTTCATTGCCAGAGTACGGGCGTGTAGGACAACTGGTTCAAAGGATATTTTTTTTATAGTAAATACAGTAAATCATGTATTAAACACCCACAGGTTTATAGGGTAGGCATACAAAATGCAACCATCATACTATGAATGTTCTGTAACAATGGTATAATTTTGTTAATGCTCAAACTCAAAAGTCAAAAATGTTCATCAGTATTTTGCGAATTTTCGATAGGCATTTTGTCCATACAGGTGTAAAAGTATGGTGCTCCTGTCGTCCTCACGGTTTTTTAAACGTGCTTTCTTCAGTTATTTACATCGCTGTTGCGCTAGCTGAATGAGGAATATATTTAAAGAAAGTGGCGCTCGTAGCCCACAATGTGCGTTAGACCGAGCTTGCTGCTGTAGTTGTGTATCAGACCGTGTGGATCTCTCATAAAAGGATCCTCAAACTGATTATATACTCAAACCCATCGATCGAGTATATAATCTGTCGACAACTTGGTGATCATCTGACTAGGAAGTGGCACTGCCATGACAGCGAACACACATGGCCTGATACACAACGACGACAGCAAGCTCGGCCTAATGCACATTGAGGGCTACGGCCGCTGCATTTTTAAACATATTCCTCGTTCAGCTAGCACAACAGCGATGTAAATAACTTAAGATAGGAACACCATATTTTTACATCTATATGGACAAAATGCCTACTGATGTAACTTTTGACTTTAGTTTGAGGCATAAAAGAACATGCGCATTGCCATATTTATCTGATGCTAAAGATTACGACAGATACGCCGATCATGCGGATATGATTAATCACACTGTTTGGAACTAAATTTACGGTGCACATTGGTGGAACAACGCTACCAAAGTCATCTAATGATACGAAAATGTTGACACTAACTCAGAGCCGAGCTATTCGAAAAAAACCTGCGACGCCACTTGGAAGTAGCATTATGACATTGTTTAAATTGCGCAAAATTGTCTATAATCAAATTCTTTCTTTTTATAGAAATGCAAAATAGCGCTAAGAATTTTGATATATAGGTGTTCCACTATAAATACAGTTACTACTAATACTGTGAAACGGACTACCAAATTCTCCGAACATATTTCCGACCAAATATCGCTCACTTTGACACAAGGAAAGAAACAACCCTCAGATCGCCTGATAAAGATTTCTGGAGGCAATCGAAAACTTGCAAGGATTTGAACAATCTATAGTGTGAAAGTAAGCGACATTTGGTCGAAAATATGTCCAGAGAATTTGAAAGGTATTCCAAATTGTGTTTTATTAAATAAGCGAGTCTTCAAGTCAAAGAGAAAGCTAAATTGCATTGTTATGTATAAAGTCGCCTTACCAAGCCAGAGTATAGCCTCGTTGACTTCAAACGGGTACTTCATGTCCCCGTCTACTAGGCCAGGTGTGTCCACAAACGTGACTAGGCTGAATTTCTTCTGCTTCGAAGTAGACACCTCTGTTGCTAAATACCCAATAACACCTAACCAAAAATAAAATGATAAAAGATATCACAAAATACATAGGAAAAGATTTACATTAAAATGATGTGTATTGGTGCTTTAATGCATGGTTTTAACTTTACACTTACAAAAACAAAATTAAAATGTTTCGTAGTGTTGGCAGAATTTACAGACTTAACATGAAAAATGGTTATTAAAAGGGGATCAAGGACGTTTCGAGCCAAATAAACAAGAACAGCCAAGAAGAGGAGCCAGGCAAATCTAAACTATGTTAACGTCTAGGTTGTTCTTTTTAAATTTTAAAATACGGAAACAGCTTAGCAACGTAGATCAGAATTGGTGCATCTCAACGAAACAACTTCTTTAATAAAAGAACCTACTACTAAATCTATCAGAGTCGTTACGATTATAATCAAGTGATTATAACCACTTGATTAAAATTGAAATTTACCTGATTATAATCAAGGACAAGGTTGACATAAAACTGTTGATATACAAGTAAAAAAGAACTTCACACAAACTCAAAATAAAATACACTGCTGTTGAATCTTCCGCAGTCAGGAACATAAGTCTTCTACTTTTTCTGCCCTGATCCATACAAAAATACATAACCGATTAGGAACAACCAAAGTAGGAAGCTAATGGCAACATTCAGCCCTTAAATCCGTGGAAAACTAAAGGACTTGGCAACTTATGTACAGTACTTCTAGGTGGCAACTAGCAACGGCAGCTATGTGACACTTCCTTTAATAGGCTCGTGTGTGAGGAATGTCCCAATTGTGCCACAACACCTACACCGACTTTACTAAGTATTATTACTGTAATAGTTACGGAGGTGTGCATGTTAACATTGAAATTCACACCACATGGTAATCACGTTTTAAACTTTTAATAGGTAATGGCATTTTGGCAATAGCAACTGACAAGCAAACTCCAGCAACTTTAACTACGTCATAATTATTGTTGTAACTTTGCACGTTATTAAAATCTGATTATAATAAAAATAATCCGATTAATTTGATTATTTTAAAATAATCATGGTTATTTCCAACCCTGAAATCTATACAGGGTTGCCCATAATAAAACAACTTAAATCTGGATCTACATTTTTTGGATCCAAACCCAATCCACAGTCCAAAAATGCTAGTCCAAATTTTCGAACATTGAATAACAATTATGAAAACCTTTCATGTTTCAAATAAAAAAAAGTTAAAAGTTTTTGTGACGACGCGGCCATGTTTGAATGTCCTCCCACTAGCGCATTACAAAATAACTTTTCTTATTCAGAAATGATTTAGAGATTTAGGAAAGTGACCCTCATTCCACTTTCCTTTTAAAATATTAAGGGAAAAAATATAGCTTAATTTTGAATGAATAATTTTTTTTAATGGGCAGTCACGATAGGTTGCTAGTTTTTGTTAAGTTTTTTTAATTCTGAAAAGTTTACTCAACTAATCGGTTAACATGCCCCAAGCAACACTGCACGAACCTACTGACCAATTACAGTGACGTAATAAATCGTTACAGAGTAACCACCCATTCATTACCTTTCTTTAGGCACTATTTTAGTGAAGAATACAGGCACAGTGGCCATGCGTGCAAAGGGGAGATTTTCTATATGGCTGACCAACCCTTAGTCATTATTTTTCAGTTTTATAGAATTAATACGAGTCGTCACAACTTAACAGAAGACCGAGTTAAATGTTGAGCATCATTAACAGGCTCGACTAATAATCTGCAAACCATCAATTTAACCATTAGTATTACGTTAAGCTGAACTGAATACATTAAAAATTGCACATGTTCGTTCCTGAGCTTGTGAGTAACCAATTTGCGATTCTGCTCCTTAAAAGCACAACCTTTCACAAAAGCCAAACCCTTAACAAGGAGACCTAAATAAAACCAACCAGATTGTCTGAAAATGATTTAAAAAAAAAAAAAAGAAACCAGTTCGTGCCCAATCTTCGCTGTCTGAACCAGTTCCTACAGACCATTTCATCCTTTGACTCCGCGGTAAACGACTTCAAGAATCAATAAATGTGGCATATTGATCTGTAATGATGAGTGATGGCTGGATGCAGCGCCAACGTCCGCCTGTGCTGGCGAAGCGTGGAGCCACGCAGGACAGCCCTTCACTGGGCAGCTCGCACCAAATAAACGCTAGCCGCCCAAGGAAGAACTGACCCACGGGATCAAACTGGCTGCATGCGACTTGCTGCATCTACCTGAAAACTGATCAGAAATGCAAGCAGTTCCAAATAGCCAGTAAAAGAAATCTCATTACCTTCAACCTCCAGCAATGGCTTGAAATGTGGATACAAATGCAGTGTAGCATTGCCCTGTAAACATAAATTTACAAATTGTATACTGCCTACGCTACAACAACAAAATTGGCAGGTCATGCTCCATTCCACAGAATCAGTCGCACTTTTAACATAAAGATTAATTACTGATTTACTGAAGTTATCCATAATCAGCTACACTTTCATTTTGGCAAAGATACAAATATTTACAAAATTCCGAAGAAATCTGGCAGAAATTTTGCAAAACAATGAAGCTAGTAGCTACCTCTGTGAAATGGAAGCTTTTTAAATTTTGACTTGCAACATATTTATTTTTATGTCGCATGGCTTGCGACGAGTTAGCTGTCGTAAATGGATGCCAACCATTATTTTTTAGTCGATCGCAACTGAAATTGTGTCCGAGACTGCACTTTTAAAAACCAAAATAAAGTTAAATTTTCCTAACTAACCCAACCAAAGACTGGCAAAATAAACTCGACAGCGTTTGAATTTAATGGGTTTCAAAAATTAAAGGGGGCAAGTGTATTAATTGGGGCTTCTTAGCTTTGTTATAAGCAGGGGTGGACTGGTATTTAACTCAGGGTCGCAATTACCACCTGGCACGAATCCTCAGGTGGCCTGGCTTGCCTATTACCTTTGAGCTTCTGTGTACTCCGCAGCCTCCGTTACCATGTTATTGCCACCTGGCCTGTGCCATCATAGCCAATATGCCCCCCCCCCCCATTACATCGGTACTACACAATTTAAGAAACCTTTTATCATAAGTAGTGTTCCCCGATACAGATAAAGGATTGGATCGGTTGCCGACGATTTGTGGTGTTGGTATTAGCAACTTTCGCTGAAATATCAATAACCCTGGAACAGTTTGAGATATTGACATGCAGTTTGCAGCATTTTGCTCAGGAAAAGCATTGAGCAACTCCCTAGCTCTTTTAATTTTTTATTTTTATTTTAATAATTATTGGACTACACCATAGATAACAAAAATTAGGGATTACACTTTGGATATTTGGATAGGTACTGGTATCGGGCAAATGTTTAAAACTGGATCAGTGAAGTTGGTACATATGCAGGCTGAATTCTAAGTAATGGATTCAGAATTTACAGTCATAAAGATTGTTAATAAGTTTAAGCTTTAAAAAAAAAGGCAAAAAGCAAGAGCTCACTATACATGCTATAAAAAAAGCAGTATTTGCAACTTACATTACTGATTTATTAAAAAAAAATCTTTTTTTTTTGCATTAAGCAGTCGGTATCACCATTTTCTTTAGCACAACTGCAAATCAATTACAACAGCACTACCAACTCTTAACTGCAATGTAGAAAATCCCATTTACCAAAAAAGGAAGCTTATTACAAGAAAAAAAAAAAATTCGGAACAAAATCGTACCGTGAGGGATTCCCGCTTTCTTCCACTGGTTACAAAAGTGAAACCTTGGGTCTCGATTGCAACTCCAGTACGGAGCACATGTTCTTCAACATACCTGCACAACAAAATTGATCTGTTGGTTATTGCATTAAAAATGTGCTTGAAATTTTATTTTATGGCAGAGTACAGATGGGAAGTAATACGACAACACTTCTTAGGTATTGAAGGACTGGGTGGGTGAGTGGGTAAGTTAAACATAATTTAACGGCCTTGGGGTGGGAACTTGGCAGCAGCCATTTTTGTTCCGATGTATTTGGAATGGTGAATTCTTTCACTAAGAATTTTATTTCTGAATCAGTGGCCATTGCTTATTGAAGTCAGACATCAACTAAAGAGTTTGACAATGAACTTGGTGTGTGTATCACTCCTGGTGTCAACAGGAAAAAAACAGAAGTAATTAAGGAATGATTAAGGAGTGGTATCTAATGGACGAAAGCATTCACTAAGTTTAACCCCATTGGCAACTAATACTTCAAAAGTTAAAGGGCATTTACATCCATTTTGACATGCATGTTTGACTTTTGGATCACTTACACAATAACTAAACACAAGAATTGCAGAATACGTTACGCACGTCCGATATAGCAATTTAATTACTGCATCACCACAACACGACACGGAGGTCGCCATTGTTTTGCTGGAATGCGCAGAAATTAATGCCGCCAGACGGATCTCTTCGATTTGGACTCCCAGCCGATTGAGATAACTGTATTGACTGAGGAGCTCAAGCGTCCGACGGCCATAGCTGGCCACTACATTGCCGGCCAGCTAAGGCAGTCAGACGCTTGAGCTCCTCACAGTCAATACAGGTATCTCAATCGGCTACGAGTCGAAATCGAAAAGTGACATCTGTCGGCATTAATTTCTGAGCGTTCCAGCAAAACAATGGCGATCTCCGTGTCGTGTTTTGGTGATGCAGTAATTAAATTGTTATATCGGAAGTAACGTATTCTTACCGCAATTCTTGTGTTTAGTTATTAAGTGATCCAAAAGTCAAACATGTCAAAATGGATGCAATTGCCCTTTAAATGAAAAATAATAAATTTTTTTTTTTAGATAAGTGGTGTTTTTTTCCTTCGTTTTTATTTGTGTTTAAGTTCAGTTCAAAAAATAAAAACACAATGCAACGTATTTCAGCAGTTAAAAGGGCATACCATCTTCCAATTTCAAGCATTCTGTGCTTAAATAGCATTTGCAACATTTACATATGTTCGAACTAATGTTGCAAAACATTCATACAGGTGAGCCAATATGGAAGTATTACCTTTAAGCATCAGATTTGAAACAGTACAAAAAAACTGAAGATAAAAAAATCGTAAAAGAAAGTAATTGCAAGTTCTTACCAGTTGATGAAGCTGCTCTTTCCCGCGGAATGGTTACCGATCAACATGACGACTATCTTCTTCCTGGGAGGCAACAATTTGAGACCCAGGCTTTCCGCTATGGGAATCAGGCCTGTAAAAGAAGACATATACATCGTGAGGCCAATGCTGGGCATCAAATTACCTGGGAAAGCAGAAGCACAGCAAACAAGATCCATGCGACATTAAAAAAGAACCTATCACATTTTCTTTCAATCCGAGCAATCGTGACCAATTAAGGTTTTAGAAGCAGGAAGATGATTTTGCCTCTAGATTGAATCGGAAACCTCTAATCAAGGAAGGGGTTCAGAACCAGAATAGATCCCATAGCTACTGACAGGGACTTATCCGGGTCCCCTTACCAAAATACCAATCCAATTAGCTAGTCAATACAGGGTGGTCCACAAACAACTGACGACCCACATCTTCTAAGTTCAACTTTTCTACTTAGCACCCCTCAGAACCAGGAGAGAGCAGAAATCAAGCTAAGGAAACATAGATTTCTGACCTCTCCTGTTTCTGAGGGGGTGCTAAATAGAAAAGTTGAACCTAGAATATTTTGGATCTTCAGTTTTTTTTGGACCACCCTGTACATGCATTTAAACCGAGCACTTGTCTCTCTTTGGTATCATTGGATAACTTGAGCATTACACCACCCAAGTCCATACTAACAAGATACAAGGGGCACCGTGAACAGGCACAACCAAACGGTACAATGGATGGTGCCACCAGCCAACTGGACGCAGGATCGAATGATAAACAACCAAAGGATTTTTTTCCCCAGCCCCCGTTATCGAGGGGGGGGGGGGGGGCGTCGGGAAAGAAGTGCACAACTAGTTACATAATGTTAATGAAATAAATTTAAGCTCAGCACATCCCACAACGTTATTAAGTAGACCTAGTACCTTTCATGTGTACTCATCTGATAACAACGACAATTGTAATATACAGGGTGGTCCACAAAAGACTAAACATCCAAGATTTTCAAGTCCAACTTTTCTAGTTAGCACCCCTCAGAACCAGGAGAGGACAGATCTTCCCGTTTCATCAGATTTGATTTCCGTCTTATCATAGTTCTGAGGGGTGCTAACTAAAAAAGTTTGACTTAAGAATATTTTTTGGGGAAGGGGAGGATTGACCAACACCAAGGGGAGAGCGTCATGATTTTTTTCATATTAATGACAACGGTACATAAAACCCCCCCCCCCCCAGTGGTACATATTGAACGGTTCCTTAGGAATTCACTACCGTGAGCGCAATTTGAACAACAACACCTGAAAGTCGGTAGTTACGGATTGCATTTCCACAATTTCAACACAAACGGTTGTACGGTCTTACTGCAAAACCAAAACCGATCACAAGTTTTGGTGAAAAAGAAAACCCAAATCGTCCCACACCGAATCGGAAGAGTCGGGGAAAGGCAGCGTTCAGGGTTTCAGCGCAAACGTTTCTGGCTGCACCGCCACAGTCCATGACCATGCAAATGGACTTGACAGATTTTTTAACAAGTCTCAAATGGCAGTAGTGGGTCTTTGTGCACGGCGCGGTCGAGCTGCGGTAAATCGGTTAGTTTTTGAATAATGCAGACGTTTCGCGTTGATAATTTGGAACCCCCGCGCTCGCGAAGCTATTTTCGGCCCTCTACTAATACCCCTTCATCTTTCTTCCAGCCACCCCTTTTGTGCCGAAATGGAACAGCTTAAAAATCAGTGCAGCCACTTGTTCCAGCACCAATAGTGATCTGCATTCCTCATTCAGCCACCCCCCCACCCCGCACTTCCAGAACTCTTAATTTTGTCGCTCCCTTCCCCTAATCTGCAGAAAATGGTAATTAAAAAAAAGGGGGCAATTCGAGGTAATTCTGTCGATATCAAGATCTGGATCTTTTATGACATCTGAACCAAACCGGTTATAGATGTTAAAGGGGCGTCGGACGAACATTTAACTGGAAAATCGTCTAATGGGATAACTGTCTAATATCTGCACAAATACAAAATCTGGAAAATCTAATCGGAATATCGTATAATGGAAAATCATCTAAATGGAATATCGTATAATGTATAAACGTCTAACTGCGGTTTCTGATGTTATATGTATAGCCGCAGCGAGCGCGGCA
>JAHWFP010193418.1:9271-25924 GCA_023313725.1 Lithobius niger
CGTTAAACTTTACCGCTACCTTTACCGCTACCTCTCTGGTGCACGTGGACGTATGATCTTTACACTAAATATTTAAGGAGACATGCGGATTGATTGTTGTGCAAAAAAAAATATTTCATTGCGCATTACTTTGCTTGTTGAAATCAAGTGATACCTAGAACTAAATAATGGTAGGCGGCGCTAGATGCTGCAGCCTCTCGTATGGTGAATAGGCGCCTTCAGGGCTACGCAGCACAGGACGAATACTTTACTTCTTTGAAAGTTTTGCGTAATTTCTCAAGTGGGTGGGGGGGCTCTTTAGGGTGTGGGGCCCATTGACTTGGTCAACCCCAGAAGTGATTGATCTTAAGAAAAGACTACTAACTCACAGAATTACCGCAGGGTGGGAATCGAATCCAAGCGGGGCAATTCTGTGGCGCCCGATAACGTCGTCAACGTTCTCGTATAGGCAATTGAAATTCCCATGGTTTTGAATAGCGCTATCTAGTGTTTATCAAAGACTTCCACGGAGACGAAAGCATCATTGAATGACTCGTTAAAAAACGTCGCATCGTTCGTTCGGATGTTTGCTTTTTTAAAAACGGTTAAGCATAAGGAAATTCTTTTTCAAAAGTTGCAAACTTGAATTGCCGGAAGCATTCCAGGTTTGGTTTCTTGTCGGGGCTGGGAAGTCATTGCATAAAAATGCTCCTTCCGTCAAATTAGTTTAAATTTTTTAACTTTTTAAATTTGGATTTCAACCAATTTCACCATGCAGACGACTACGAACTGTTAGGAGTTGAGCGCCCACTTCCGAATGTGAATTGAATAACAATACTGCAATCGTAAAAATAATAAATTAACACCAGAAGTGCATAAAGAGTTGGGAATGAGGAGTGGTGATGTTTATGAGTGATGAGTTTCAAGATCATATTTCAGTGTATGGCAGAATACAGCACCCAACTTGAAGTCTTTTACTACAAAATACATCCGCCTCATCAAGAATTGTTTATTTGTGTAGTATTCATTCAGCAAATGCGTTGACTACGGCACAGGGCCTCGTCGTCCGTCGCTTGTAACATTTGTAATTTGAAATTGCCCAACGTTGATTTCCCCTAATTTTATGGTGATGCAGTATGGATTTTAGCCAGCTTAATAATTTAACTAGCGTTTCATTTGGCACCATAGTCAAATGAGCAGCTATAATGTTATTTGTGGCAAAACATCAAATAACAGAACTAGAAACTATTCGTGATTCATTTCTTTGTGGAGGGTTCGCCACACAGGGTTTAGGTATTCTTTGGTCCATGCTTGGCACTTGGTTAGGTCCATGTTTGTGTGTTGTCCGTTTGCCCAAATTTGGCCCCAGTTGAGACACCAGTACGTGACCCTCCTCCGGCCCATGATATCCAAAGCGGGTACTGAACAGAACCAAGTATTGTATCCTTTTCAGTGCTACCTAACCCACCGTGCCTATGGCACCAGGCCTGTGCGATGCTATATAGCTGACACGTGGTTAAGGCACTGCTAGATGGCACAGCGCAGACAGGTGTTGCGTAATGAGCAGTCACTCGTCTTGTTAACACACTGCAATGAATCGAAAGCGTTATGTGGCAATGGACATGACACGTAAACCGTAAGAGAATTAAATTCTCTCGCATTCATAGTATTCCTTCTTTTATTTTCAATACCGTATCCCCATTCCTGTCCCTTCATGTAGCTATCTCCGTTATTATCAGAACTTTTCAATCATCCTCATTCCCAAAACGCAGCCATCGAACAAAGCGTGCGTAAGTGTCCAACCATGCCACATACCCGGCACTTAGCTGGCTGCCACCGCCAAATTTCACGGCATACCGTAGCCGCAACTGTCCTATAATCAAAACGACATTCAATTCAACGCAAGTGTCGCGTTGGTCGGGCTAATCGGTCGGGAGGTTATAGCCAACGTTTAACGAGGGTCATTAAAGGCCCTTTGAGGCCGTCTTTGTTGGCGGAAGGCCCCTGATAAAAGGAAGCCTCTGCTGTAGACATGGCTCGCGATTGGTCGGCGTCTCTTTGAGGAGGAGGGAAGGAAGTGGTGGGAGAGAGATGGAAGCCAGCCGGCCTGTGTAACCCCAGTCGTGTTCCGATCATCTCGGCTATAAATTGGGCATTATCAGAGTCCAGCGTATAAATGGAATCAGTTATTATGGGGAGCCAGTAAACCCTTAAAGACAACGCGGCTGAATGTTAGTCGCACTTTATCGGTGGACAATTCAAGCGATGAAGTGCCGTGTCCAGTTTATGTGGTCATCGTGTCATCATCGTTAAAAAAAGCACAGTCATCAGTTTTGAAAAGTTTGGCCATTTGAAAGTCGTTAACTGGGCTTGGTATAATTTGAGCTAGACTAAGTTAAAAGGTGTTTGTTTAAACTGTGTCAGTAATTCTTACGCCTACCAATGTGAAGGGGGGGGGGGGAGGAGCATTGCCCCTGCATTTATTCGGAAAAATTCACTTTTTGCCCTTTTGTAAAAAAATAAATGTCAATCTTTTCTGAACAGACCGATAAGTGCTGGCACATAAACACAAATCATGAAAATTAATCGGAAATGAATGAAGTGACGTACATGCATCAGACGTCAAATTTGAAGGTTGATGCATAAAATGTTATCTAAAAGCATGCGTGTTACGTCTTTTAAATTGATGGTTAGAGACCATTGATGCACAATTTCAATACACCAACTTTATGAGCTTTCAGAGCATTTTTTTTTACGTGTGACAAGTCCATGCATGTGCCACAATTAATAAAGATTGGATATGTGCGATGTAATTTATGTTTAAATTCCAGTGAAAATGCTCAGATTTGACATCCCATTTATTACGGGATGCTAAAACCTAAAATGCAGCCTGGACCTTGTCTAAAGAAAAACATGAGAAGTATACAGTGCAGGAAAGTGCAGTAACATGATCTTCTGTCTACATTTCAGTCCAGAAGTGTTGGCCAATCTCTGGAAAGCTTTCTTTGGAAACATCCATATTTGAGTTTAACTTGATGCAACGCATTCAGCTTTTGACGCGCTCCCAGCAGTAGCCGTGGCACCAGGATAGAGGGACAATTTGGCTAGGTAAATCCCACCGGAAGTTCCTAGGTTCTTATACATGCCACAATCGACATGACCACGAGACATCACGGGGCCCTTCTCTTTCTGAAAATACCAGGGTTGGCTGAGACCAGCCTCAAATCTGCGACCTCTGACACATGAGACGGTCATGCTAACCATCAGGGCTCCTTGCCCCTGAGTGGCGGAAAAAGATAATGGGTAGGAGAAAACTCCTATAACTAAACCTGGAACATTTTTTTAAAATTAAATATGGTTAAACTTAATTACAAGACACAATATGCTGAAAATCAAACGTCGGACAGTAAATTGTTTGTCACTGATGGGCAAGGTCTGAGAGCAAAAACTGGAAGAAAAAAAAAACCCTCCAATCATGACGCATGCAAGCATGGGGTAGGAGCAGTGCAGGGAATGGAAATGGAGAAAGAAGTGGAATTGGAGGGAGAAAATAAATTCGAGGGGATGGGCCAAAGGTGTGGTTGGTTGGTAAAGGAAAGTGGATGGAAGGGAAAGACATTGTTGAGCAGGGGTGGCGAGAGAATGAATTGAGAAAATAGGTTTTAAAAAATGGGAGACATCGGCGAAGGGGGAAAGAAAATTCAGTGAACACATCAGCCCACGGCGACATACCTGAATAGCAGAACAGGTGGTCAATATCTTTTTTTTTAGCATTTCGAATGCCTCTACATTGAACTTCATGCAGGCAATTTGCTCCTCATGAAAAATGAATATCTATATGAATATATGAATATGAATGAATATCAGGATAGTTGATGGTGCACAAATTAGCTAGTGTCCTTTTTTTATACCGAGATCTAAAGAATGGAGTACACCAGTACATTCAGTCACAAGTTTCGTACTAACCACATATTGTTTCTTGGGTACACAGGGTGGCTTTCAAAAGCTCATGATGAATTTTCCTGATTTTCCAGACCAATACTGCCATTTTCCCCTTTCCCCATTTTCGATGGAAGGTGCAGTACTGGACTGAAAATTATTTTTTCCCATTTCATTAAAATCCCAATACCTCTATCGCATTGCTTTGCTAAATCAAAAATTGCACAGCTTTAACTGGTATTGGGCAACAGTAGGAAAGCCGTAATCTGAACAAAATTAGAAACACACTTAACACGTAATGTCCCATATTACTTAACGCTTAATGAGTTTTCGCTTTATTAGAAGGACACCAAGTTTTAAATGAAATAAGGTGAAGGTTTTATAAGTAAAAAATTAAATCCGAGTTAGCTATCCTTCATAGATGAAAAAGACTTTCCGGAAAAGGTTGAAATTCCCTGAATTTTCCCGATTTTCCAGGTTTTCGAGGTAGAACGCCACCTTGGTGCTGCCCATATTTGACACAGGCCACACCCTCACTTTGATAAGATGGGAGGGGAGGATTGAGGCTTAACGGCGTGTCGACAGCTAGGTCAGAAGGGATCGAACATCCAGTCTGTGTTTAATCCCTGAATAGGGCCTATCTCCTAGCTTCAAGCAGACAAAACTAAGGTCAAATGCCAAAAGGTTTTTATTCTGCTAATTTTGTGAGGGTTCACTTAGTATCCCAGAACAGCAAATAAATCACGTCTAAGTCGTTAGGGCCTTGGCCTACCAGGAAGAGAATGTGAGGTCGAGTCTGGGCCTTGGCCTACCAGGAAGAGAGTGCAAGGTCGAATCTAGGCCTTGGCTTACCAAGAAGAGAATACGAGGTCGAATCTATGCCTTGCCTACCAGGAAGAGAATGCGAGGTCGAATCTACACCTTGGCCTACCAGGAAGAGAATGCGGGGTCAAATCTATGCCTTGGCCTACCAGGAAGAGAATAGGAGGTCGAATCTATGCCTTGGCTTACCAGGAAGAGAATACGAGGTCGAATCTATGCCTTGGCCTACCAGGGAGAGAATGCGAGGTCGAATCTGGGCTTTGGCCAACCAGGAAGAATGCAAGATCGAATCTCGCAGGTTAAAAAACGAACGATCCCTGTGTGTATGTTACTGTAGTCAAGGCGTTAGAAACTTTTTTACCCGCTATAGGTGTTTTCCCCAAAAGAAGATGTTTTTGACTTGGCTTCTTTACTGTTAAATGTCGTATCCTTAGCATTTTGGCCCATTACGGAAATTGGCCTGTCATTTCCTTGTAAAGCACCTTAACTCATTCATCCCCCCCTCCTCGCCTCTGCGATCCTAAGAAAAGTTGTGTTGAAGTGCCTGCTCCTTCCGGTCGTTGAGGCCGTCTTATCAGTGGCCCCACACTCGACAGAATGATGACAGCGCCCTCAGAAGGCCGACAGGGGAAGCTCAAGGCAAGAGTGGCAAGCAGACACACTAACAAAGCGAGTGTCGTGTCTTTGTCAGGCTTAAGGGCAACAACGCTTCGTTGTCTACTGGCCGCTAAGGGATGGGGGGCGGTGGAAGACTTTTATGCAAATGAGACGGCGTTGGTCGGCACAGTTAGGGAAAGAGGAAGGGTATAGTTGGAAGATATCCCCGACGGGAGAAACACGACGTGATTTGTCGTTCAATTTGTGGCTACACGCGCAAGAATGTGCTTCCTGACAGGGAGACAAATGGCAGACATCTTTTCCAATACCGCGCGCGGTTGTGTTCCGATTCTGATTAAATCATCTTTTTTTCCATCTTTCTCTGTTTTCCGGTATTAGCCGGTGTCTGTTTAGACACTGGTTTTTTGGGGGGAGGTACTATATTCTTGATGAAGTTCGTTTCGGGATGGTTGTTTGGATGTTAGGCCAGCGTTATTTGTCAATGGGGGTGACGACACGAATCGGAAGTTTTCGCCCACTTCCGTCCTCGAAAGTTCCGGGAGGAGTTGGTTGGTTGGTTCCTTGCCAAGGACTTCGCGAACATGTATCACTGGCTAGAGAAGGGGAAACAAGCCGTCAACAATTTAGATTTCTCATTTACTTGTCAATTTATTACTGTACTATTTGTGTACGTTGATCGTTTTAAAGTTTCCAGTTTTAAAATTCCAGCAGTGATATCTAGCATTTCGTGCTTCAAACTTCATAATGCAAACTTGACAATTATTTTGTCATCTAGTGTCATTCTCTATTAAGTGCTGACCTCTGCAATGTGTGGACCATTGTGAAGATTGTATTGCACGAGACTGCAATTATAGAAAGTTTATTGGTATTCTTAAGGCAAATACTTACTTTTAGGTTACCAAGCTGGTTAGGTTTAGTTAAGATCAGCTACTGTGCGATGTTATACGCTAGGTTGCTACACTATTGACCAAGAAGCAAAGCAGTGAAGCCAAATAATTGAGTGAATGGAGCGTTTTGCAAGTTTACGTCAAATTTTCGTTTTTGTAGTGTTTTGCAAATATTTTGCTAATATATCTTGCAAATATTCACTCCTTGACTGAATATTTTACCCACACAAAGCAAAGTTTAATTTGAGCATCATAGCATGTGTATGAAATATTTCTGATTACAGGAACGAAACGACTAGTCCGAATAATTAACGCGCGTGTCCGCCTGTGTTTGTGGTGCGCATTGGTCTGATAATGGTTGCTAGTTTCATTATTTTCGAAAATTGGTTGGTGGGAGTTGTTGTGCAGCAAAGTTCCGAGATAGAAGCTTTACTACATTCATAAAATATTTTCAGCAAAATAGCCATATTTTAAATAATGTCAAGAAATGGTCACGAATTAGCATAGTGATAAATAGTGCCAGTTCCATGGTGCCGTGTTCAGAAAAGGCTGAACATTTCAGCAGCGACCAGCCGCATGACCGCCCGCCCGCCCGTCCTGAGAAACGTTTTGAACGAACTTGCCAGGACAAAAGGACAGAGAGCGGCTTTGTTTGTCCAGGGGGTTCTTTCAAAATGTTTCTCGAATCGAGATCAACTTGTATGTATTTAGGGCTACATCAGCCTGGTTGCTGAAATTTTCAGCCTTTTCTGAAAACCCGTTCTTCGGTAAAAAAAACAATCGTTGAACCTATAGCTTTTTTACTGCCTCTTAGCACTGAAAAACATATTTGAAAGAACTCACCTGAACAAACAGACAGACAGCGGCTTTGTTTGTTCAAGTGAGTTCTTTCAAAATGCTTCTCAGATCGGGATCAACTTGTATGAATTTAGGGCTACATCAGCCTGGTTGCTGAAATTTTCAGCATTTTATGAAAACCTGTTCTTCGGTTAAAAAAAAAGCGTTGAACTCTTAGCTTTTTTACTGCCTATTAGCACTGAAAAAATATTTGAAAGAACTCGCCTGAACAAACAGACAGAGAGCGGCTTTGTTTGTCCAGGAGAGTTCTTTCAAAATGTTTCTCAGATCGAGATCAACTTGTATGCATTTAGGGCTACATCAGCGTGGTTGCTGCTGAATTTTTCAGCCTTTTCTGAAGACATGTCCTTCGGCAATAAAATGGTTGAACTCGTGGCTTTTGTGCTACCTATCGGTACTGATGTAGCAAAGTCGCATACGAGGGAATACTTCCCCAATTAGTTAACTACTTTCCTCAGTTGCTGAAAGTTTGCATTACTGACGAGGTGGAATTTCTACACCAGTTGCTTGGTGATCAGGCAACCAACAAGACGTACAACACCAATTGTTTTAGAACTGATCCAAAAGGCAAAGCAGGCAACATTCATCATTTGATGAGGTTAGACGTGTTATGTTACTCCTCTGTTTAACAAAATTATTTTTGTCAGCCGCCAGTCTCGAATGGAGTGTATGCTGAAGCGGTCATACAACCTTAGCCGTGTTGCTGCTAACCATAAATTATTGTGTCCGATTTCTTTGTGTTCGTCGTGACATTGAATTTCGATACCATTAATTGTTCTCCGTAGGTTAAAAGTGAGGGTATGGTCATTCGCAAAGTTAGTCCACAAAGAGTTGGCATGCGGGAGTTGCTTGACCTTTGTAACAAAACCAGCGAACTCAGTAAAGGCCTAACATTCGGCTAAAAGCTTATAATTATGATTTAAGGATTAGCATCATTATTCATTTAGAAATCTGAGAATACTTTCCTACTTTTATCTTGCGTAATGAATAAAAAGTTAAGCTCACCTAACTTTGAAGTAATTGACTTTTAACTAGTTGAAGCACCCAAGTTTGGGCGTGGACTCGTGGACTTGTTTTTGAGGTGAGCCTGCTTTTTCGTTAGTCTTGCATTAGTATCGCGTCATGACTTCCTCCTCTTCTCCCCATTATAATAACATTCTACTATTACTGTTGCCCTGTTCACTTTTGAACATCGCCATATTGTGTGCAAATACTAAACGTGACTTTAGGAGCAGTAGGCCTTGTTGGACTTTAAAAGGATGATAACTGACTCCAGCACATGTGTTGAAAGTAACTTCCTAGCCGAGAAGACTCCAGGGTTTACCAGTACAGGAAACGGATCCGACAGAAGCTAGATCCAATAGCAACCCATGGCTATTTAAAAAGAAGCTGAAGCATGAATCTTCACTTCATCTGAAAAGGGTCCA
This sequence comes from Lithobius niger, assembly GCA_023313725.1. Lineage (NCBI taxonomy): Eukaryota > Metazoa > Arthropoda > Chilopoda > Lithobiomorpha > Lithobiidae > Lithobius > Lithobius niger. The sequence goes on from JAHWFP010193418.1 coordinate 17,802, forward strand.
GCACGCACGTCGCGGCTTTTAGGAGTAATTTGAATTATTCTGTAGTTTTGTATTTTTCCTTAAACGATTAAACCAGTTTTATTGTCAAAGTTTAAATACTCGAATTAATGGTTCACGGTTAACAAATTTATACCTCTAACAATTGGTATTCAGAGCATTAGGTCTTTAAATAATTACTCCCTCTCATATGCTGTTCAAATAACTAGCACGACATCTGTACCAAGAGGAGGAAATTTGAAAACTGGTTAAAGGAAACAAGATGGCAGGAAAAGGACTACTTTTAAAGATAATGCTTCTTCTGGAGTGCAAGGAAAAGGCAAGGTTTACTTGTATTGGTGGAAGACGTTCACTCAGACTTCTAGAATGGCATTTAAAGCTATTTCAAAATAAAAAAGTGATAAGCAAGTTTTACCAAAACAGTTTTAAAAGGGTTTCAGGTATAGTGAAGTTCCAAAGAATACGTAAATATAATCTAAGATGACCGAATCGGTGTGTCAAAAATGGCGAATAATCAAAATATTGAGTTACTTGTCGGTAAAAAACTTTGCTTCGTGGTTGTGCAGGGTAGCAGATTTATTAAAACATCAAGGTGTATGGAAACTATTAGTGTCCAGTAAAGAAAAACCAAAAAAGGTAAAGAACTTTATAGATGGGAAAACACTATCGAAAAAGCATCTCCTTTAACAGTGTTAGTAGTAGACACTAGTAAAATTCAAATTCCCAAAAATATGAAATCGCTACAGAATCATTTAAAAGGAAGGTGTGAACCTTCAAATATTTCAAGGTATTTGGTATTATAGAGACAATTGCACGATTTCCAGAAATGTTTGAATTGTCCATGACAGAGTATTTAGGAAAAATGGAAGCCCTTTTTGAAAGTATAGTCGATACCAGAAAAATAATTATGATGAAGAAAAAGCATGTTACGTCACATTGGGATTGCCTCTATATCGTAAACTATTTCTTTCTTTAATGGTGCAAGGTGCTAGTTTCCAGGTTATCATATGGTAACCTGGAAACTAGTACCTTGCACCATTAAAGAAAGAAAATAGTTTACGATATACTGTCATTGAATATTTATTAATCATGAATGAATCAAAACAAATTGTGTTTGCTGCTCACAAACCTGTTTCAGCGAATACTTACTATGCAATGCAAAGACCGAAGCAACGGAATGAACCAGCCCAAAACGTTATTTCCTGCTGCCATTGCAACGGGTCCGGACATAAATCCACGAGTTATGGAATGCCTGCCACTCCTCAAGACCAAAAGCGTGGATAAGTTCATACGTGGACGAGGAAAATACGGAGGTTTGAAATTTTTTTCTCACTGGGAAACATCTCTAAGTATAGGCCAAATATCATCTTTTACGCACCACAAAATACAGGGTGTTCCACAAAAAAACTGACGACCCAAAGTCCAACTTTTCTAGTTAGCACCCCTCAGAATCAGGAGAGGACAGAAATCTTCCCGTTTCATCAGAGTTGATTTCTGTCCTCTCCTGGTTCTGAGGAGTGCCAACTAGAAAAGTTGGACTTAACAATTTTTAGGTCGTCAGTTTTTTGTGGACCGTCCTGTATGTTGGCCTTAAGCTTTAGCAACCAACGCTTGATGATGTTTAAAAGACACACGCTTTAATTATTGATTCTGGTTCCAGATGTCGTTATGTTAGTAAACGAATCATGGTTCACTAAAAATTACGCAATTAATATCGAAAATATCAAGTGCACAACCAAAGCAGGCGCTGTGTCAACAACGTTGAAGAGTAGACACGGTAACCATAGCAACAAACTACATAAACTTAACCATGCAAAGAACTAAATTAGTACCAGAATTTGAAGTAAATTTATTCCCCGTGGAACAAGCCATGAACGCTGGTTTAAGAATAATATTTGACAATGATGTACATGAAATTATTCATAAACAAACAAGTAGAAGAGCTGTAACAGCACAGTGAGTAGTTGGTTTATTCATAATACTCAACCCGAAAATAACCCATTTAATACAATATTATTGTGGATGAAGTAAAAATAAACTATCACTCCCAAAACGAAGTATTAAAACAGAAAATGAATATTCAACCGTAGCAAGTCCCAAATAAGCCAATTCCAAGTTATGGTCAAGTGCCCATTTTTTCAAACAGCCAAAATAATGCACTTTGTACAAATCAAAACGAATCAACAAATGGTGTCTTAAATAATAACTAGTCACATTGCTCGCTTTACTCACTCCATTGGCATCATCTCGCTTCGCTCGAGGAGGTTCCGTATCGCTGCACCTCTTTAAATAAAGTTTATACGACTACATATTTTGATGAAACACTCCCAAGTATAAAACAGATAATAAAATATTAAGCGAGCAAAGCTGCGTGTGTTTACTAATTGTTACTGAAAACAAACAGTTATTAATACACTTACTGCTTGTTGGTCTGTTGCTGCCAGACCATTGTTGCTCGACATTCCTGAAAAGTTCGAAGCTTGCACGAAGAAAAAATTTGATCAACAACCGTTGACGTCATGTATTGTTGTACGATTGTTGCCGATTGTTGCAAATGGTATATTTGAGGCATTTTAGGACCTAAGTTTGAATTTCAGAGTGCACCTAAGAGAAATTCGGAGAAATTGTCTTTCTTCCAAAGCCTTTCTCCAATTTTTGAGGCCACTATTTCAAGAAGAGTAAAAGGGCATATAAATAAATAAATAAATAAATAAATAAATAAATAAATAAATAAACACACTGAACGATTTTAATGATGTTAGATACAACTGGGATAAAGAGTTTTCTGGCACAAATAATGACTTCAAATGTGAATGAAACAAGTGATCAATAAAAGTTTGAGTTCCAGCGCTTGTCATAGCGCATAAGTGCAAAAGTGAATAATAACCCTCAATACAAGTATAGATTCTTCTACAAAATGGCTTCTGGCACGGGTTTGGTTTCGCCCCTTTCATTGCATGTATACTCTGTAGCCATGCGGTGTGCGAGCCACGACAAACCCCTGTGCAAGGAAATTGGTATTTATCTTTTTTTCCTGCAATCGCTGCCCATACAGTGGGACAGAGCGATTCTGTCTTAAATAATTTGTAGATTATTTAAGACAGAAGCTCTTTCTTGCTATATGGGCATTTTGTTTAGGCCTATATTCAGACATTATTTGTGAAGGTTGTAGCATTTTAATTCCAGTTGAGTTAGTGTGGTAGCTGATTTTTCTATATAGGTCAAGCGTGATCAGCACTCCAACCATTGCGGACTAGCACTGCAAATTCCCCCTAATGTCTGGCCCATCTTCTTCCCCTTTTTATCTGTCCCTAATCATCCCTGTTTTTCGTTGCATTCTCGTCATAACCGTTAGCAGATGCTTTCAGTATGGTGGCACAGGCCATTTGCCGCTTGTCTGGAATCAGCAGGACTCCCCACCAACACCTCGTGTATATAGCCTCCCCCTTCCACTCCGGTCTATGCAACATCTAACCTCCATTCCCATTTTCTTTCCCTGCTCCGTCTTACAACCCCCATATCCGATCAGAGACCAACTTGTCAGCTTAACGCAACCGATGGCGACTCCTCGGATCGATGAAGACTAGAAGGAAGAAAGTCAAGGAAAAAAACTGGCGGGGGTCGACCGTCTCCAAATGTCGATACTCTTTTTCTTTATCCAAAGGCTGGAGCCGAAAGCAAGCAATACGGACAAGGCTTGTGTTGTGGAATAAATTGTATCAGACAGAATACGTGATGTCATTACCAACTGTCATCACCTTACCAAGAATGTCAGTTGTGCAACGCATTTTCTGCTGAACTGAATCTCCTTTACATTTGTTGCTATTTGGTACATCTGCATCAGCATTGATATTATCCAACTTTCATCAGTGCTTTAATGTTTCATGCAAACTGCATCACGCATCGACACATTTCCGGTGGTGTACGATAATGTAACTTGGATGTCCTTGTTTACGGATTACTTCCAGAACAAGCTAGGGTATCTATTAAACAGAGGATGAGAAATACTTATAAACGTTCTACACTGCACTATCTCCATTATTTTGCGGGAAAGGCGGGTAAACAACGCCACCAGTCTGCTCCTGGTAGTAGCAAGAATCCCACAAGTTCACACAAACACAAATATTTAATTTTCGAAAGTGCATAGGCCTTTCTTGGTCACAATGAACTTTTATGTTTTTATTGTGACCAAGAAAGGCCTATGCACTTTCGAAAATAAAAAAATTGTTTTTGTATGAACTTGTGGGATTCTTGTCACTGCCAGGAGCAGACTTGTAACGTTGTTCATTCTACACTGATATTTTTGTCCGTTCATTAACCTTCTGCTGTGTGGAGGTTTGTTCTGAAGCATGTTTTGATGAACAGAAAAAAATAAGACTCGGTGCACACTGCAAAATTTGTGATGGGTTCCCGGAGACACCGAGCAAAGTGGGAAATCTGATCCCAGTAGTCAGTGTTACTGCATCCGGTTCGCGACAATACCAGTTCAAATCCCACGCCTGGCCTATTTATTACAAGCGAATTAAAACTAAGAAAACACTCCGCTTCCATCTCAAGACAGAAGGACTGTGCGACATCATTTCATTGCACGCGAATCGAACACGCACTCAAGATGGCGTCTACAACCATCTACCGATGCAGCCCAATCCACTTTTACTAAAACTGATGTAAAGTGATATCACACTTTATCATCCCAAAACATCTTCTAAATCTTATACGTGTGTTGCATTTATACTTGACATACGGCAGTAATACGTACAGGTAATTTCAAAGTAGATTTTTGCACCGTTTGTCTGTGTTTCGAATGTAAAGTTGTTTCGCCATCGAAACTGAAACTCCAAATGAACGCAAGGCAGTAGCATTTGCTTTTGCTGCTAGCGGCCCTAAGTCACGAATTAGCATGGTCATGCACGATAATTCCATTTTCCCATGTTCAGAAAAAGCTGAAAATGGCAGTATCAACCAGACCCATGTAGTCCTAAGTGCGTACCAACATTATTCCCAATCTGATTGGTGATCTGAAAGAAACTGCTTGGACAGACCCACAGTCAGACAAACAGAAGGAGAGTTCCAAAACTCTAGCAATGACCCCAAGAGAAAAAAAAAAAGCCTTATTCCAAGCAACCGATTATTAAAATCTAAATCACAACAGTGTAATCGAACATTAAATGCTCAAATCCACTGTTCCATGATTGCAAAAAAATCCCATTAAGGGGCAGTAAAGGACTTAATAAGTCAGTATCCTCCAAGCGAAATTGATTAAATACTACCTACCGATTGACAGATAGGTAATTAATTACATAGAATAGCTACTTTTCACATTACTGACCTAATTCACCTATACCTGTCCATGCTTTCGTCGTTATGGTTCAAAAAATCGTAACGAAAACGTGCGCAAACGCTTATTTAATTTAAAAAAGTTATTGAAACAAGTTAAAACACTCCTCATAGTCATAGTGTGGCCGACGCCATACTGCAAGATGAGAGCGCGACAAGAAAACCTGGATTCGACCAGAACATTAGTAAACGGAAATTATCTCTGGCCGGACAAGTTTTTGGTTGTGGTTTCTGATGTTATATGTTGACCCGCAGTCAGCGCAGCACGTAGTTTTGAAAAAAAAAATGACCATCATTAAAAAAAAAATATTTGTTTTAGATTTTACCGTAAAATCTGCAAATTAGGGTAAATCGATGTCGCTGTTCACGAAAACGGTCATTTTTTTTCCAAATTGCATGCCTCGCTCGCGCTACTGCATTCGCTGCGGCTAAACATTATAACGTCAGAAACCGAAACCAAAAACTTGTCCAGCCAAAGATAATTTCCGTTTACTGATGTTCTGGCCGAAATCAGGTGTTCTTGTTGCGCTCTCATCTCACTGTGGCTGTCAGTAGCGTTTGTGCAGGTTTTTGTCATGATTTTCTGAACCATAACGACGAAAGGATTCGACAGGTAGGCGAATTAAGTCGATAGCGTGAAAAGTAGTTCGTCTATATAATTACGTACAGATGTTGGGGTTCCTCCAAAAAATACCACCAACTCGTGTGGTGGTATTTGCTCGTCGCTTAGTATCTTAGTGACATCTGTGGTGACCAACTGACGGCCGTGGTGGTTGAGCAGTCTCAAATTAGCATGCTATTTTCGAAGAAAGTTAATCTTGAGTGTTAAACGGAAAGGTTCCCATGCAGTTTTTTTGTCCTTTGCCATTATTGGAAGTTTTCCGGTTTAACTAGACTTCTCATAAAATATCTAGTAAGGTTTTAAATTGAGGTGATTCGTAAAACAAGCATTGGGTTGCTTCAGACTGCGTAATGTTCAAAGAAATTATGAAAAATAATGGAGTATAGGGGGTTGGGTTCACATGTCTGAATTGCAATCAACGTCAACGAGTGAATCAATAAGTTTATTATTATTGTCATTTAACAAAGATGTGGTCAGTATACATTATACATTCGTGATAAAAAAAAAATAATCCTGCAGATGCAGCGAACTCTTAGGACTGCCGAGACATCTGCATCTGTATTTATTTACTTGTTTATTCAATTCTGGGGATGGCAACATGGTTGTCAATCATTTAAGAGATTATGCCACTGTTTATCGGTAATTGAGACACACATGTGTTTTTTTTTTAAACTCTATTCTAACAGCATAAAGATGCTGTCGTTTGGGAAGATTCTTTCTCGTTACCTGGAAGAAGCAACAAGAAAACGAAAAAATACCGCAGTGTGTGAATCTCGTCCTGGTTGCAAATCCCACAAATTTTATCGAAGTTCTACCATCAACAATCAAATCAGTGATAATATGTCCACATAACTATATACTTGCAATAACCCGTTGTTAAATTAGCAGCTAACATGAGAAGGCGCGACTAGAATGTAGCAGAATGTGAAATGACGTAGAGAGGAAAGGCCTTTTTTGTGACAAGTGATATGCCGTTGGTTGATACTCTACAAAGTAGTGTAAATTCCATTGGTTGATTCTCCATAAAGTAGTGTAATTAACATTAACTGATCCTTCATAAAGTATTGTAAATGCTATTGGTTGATTCTCCATAAAGTAGTGCAAATACCATTGGCTGATTCTCCATAAATTAGTGTAAATGGCTGACTCTCCATAAGTAGTGTAAATTAAATTGGCTAAGCCTCCGTAAAATAGTGTAAATACCACTGGCTCATTCTCCGTAAAGTAGTGTAAATGTCATTGGCTGATGCTTCATAAATTAATATAAATGCTATTGTCTGATTCTCCATTAAAATAGTGTAAATTCTATTGGTTGATTTTCCATAAAGTATAGTGTAAATTCCATTGGGTGATTCCCTATAAAGTAGTGTATATGTCATTGGCTGATGGTCCATAAAGTAATGCAAAATGGCTACTAATATGCTGATTGAAAATTTTGCTTACAAACGTATAAATGCCGAACCTATTTTTGCTCGAGATAATACGGACTGGAATACATGCTTATCGCGGATAAAATTCACTGAAAACAAATGAAGCACAAGAGACCAAAATAGGCGCATACAATAACAGTAATAAGAAATGAAACCGCTCAAACAACATTAAATGACACAAACATTTCCGTGCTAATAATTTCTGAGGGCAAAGTGAACAAGTGATGTAGCATAATGAAATTAATCATGTTGGAAAACTGCGTAAAACTCAGTTGTTCGTTTCTTTGTACGTAACGAGTGCCGTAATTGATGCGCACGTGCGGTGAATGCTTGACGGTTGAGTGCTTGTTGGTGGTGCGTTACGGGGAAAAGAGATACGGTCACGTGACTGTATAATGGATGGGTCCGATGATTGGCTGTGTCATTAATTACCGCCTTGGTTTAAGCGCCTTCATTTATTCGCGCTGCATTTCCATGCCTTGACCCAAATTGCACTTTATTGATTCCGTTCATGTGCCATCACCACGTTCCTTCTTTTATAAACCCCCTTATCCTTTCACCTTTAATTTGTGTCGGCACCTGGGAAAAGGCGGAGGAATTACAAAGGGAGAAAACGGAATTTCGTAATTCGGCATTTGTTTGATAGAGCTAATCCAAAGAATATTGCGTGCATTATATGAAAGGTATGAGACAAACAATGGGGAGGGACGAAAAATAAAATTTTGGGAATTCAAAAT
>JAHWFP010193420.1:0-29839 GCA_023313725.1 Lithobius niger
TATGCGTTCGCAAATGAATTGGAAGTCTGTTGTTTATACAAATTTTGTGTCGTCACGTTTACATAATTTTGTTTTGATGCAGTCAGGTTTGCGGCCGATACCATTTGAGCGAGAGGGGGGAATGAGCAGGGTTGTGTGCCTAGAGGGAGAGATTTTCTTTAAAAAAAATAGGTTTTTTTTTTAGTCATTGGACTGATGTCTCATTATCTTGTTGCACATTACGGAAATTTCATCATGAAAAATTACGTCCTTCACCCTAGGTTAACCTAAAAGGTTTTTAAACAATTTTTCTTTCTCTCATTTAACGTAATACGCCGTCCTTCTTTAATTTGCATAATGTGATTTCTGAGCGGGGGTCTTCGCGTTTAAGTCATTCTCTGATGGAAAACAAAGGTTTGAACGACAGAGAAGTTTTAAGCTTAATAATGCCCAAGAAAAGGTTCGGTTTTCATCTTCATCTTTAGTCACTAGGGACATTACACGGACAATTCAGCGGTAACATATTCTTGTGAACTGTGAGGGCAGTTGTGGGTGTGATTTTCGAAGGGGGAGGGGGCGGAGGGAAATAGCGTAACGTTTAATTTTAACGATGAAATTTCATGTATATTTCGTATACGTTATGTCAGTTGGTGTTTTCGAAAGGCCGATGCAGGTTCACGTTAGATTTGTGATTTACAGTTGCCAGTTCTTTTTTTATTTGGGGGGGGGGGGAGTAGTAAGCATTTAAAGAATTAATTATCTTGTCTAGATTTTGAAATGTAGAACTGTTTAATAAAACCATGTGAGAATTAATTTGCTTTTATCTTAAGTTGTTGCTTAATAAAAAAAAAAGCACGGGTTTCAATTATTTTTCGAACAAGGAACGTAGGTTAACATTAAAAAAAATAAAATTAATACTTGCATGATTTTATTAAGGAATTCTTCCTTTTGAAAGTGTTGGCAATGTCGTATCGCCATTTCCCTGAGCATGGCTTCCATATCGCCACACTTTAGTGTGGTGATATATCCCATATCGCCACAGTTTAGTGTGGTGACATCCCATATCGCCACACTTTAGTGTGTTGATATGGGATATATCGCGGCACGTTTTTAGTATTGAGAAAGTTAGGGACCGTACGATAATATATAGTGACAATAATATTTCTAATATTATTAATATTAATAATATTAATATTAATATTATTATTAATATTAATAATATTATCGTTACTATATAATATTGTTGGTAGTGATGCTCACCGATTTTTTTTTCTGGCAGTTCCTATTTTGTGCCAAGCCCCTGTGGATGAAACAATTGGGAAACCTATTTCAAAATATGTTGGCCTGAGGTCAAAAATGTATTCCTTCGAGTGTTGCAGATATGTAAAAAAAAAAGTGTATAAGTGTATTCAAAGGAATGCCTTGAAAGATGTGACGTACGAAGACTATTTAATTCGTTTACGTGAAGAAAACACCTTTCCCTGCGAATAGATGTTCAGTAGAAGTTGTCCAGCAGTAGAAAGATTGATGTTAATCTTGCCTGTTGTGACACGGCACATCACGTCCTAGATTATGGATTAAACACAATTCCTCATTTTCAAACACCCTTAAGGTCACACCTTTAATCGTGCCACTTGTGACTTTGTAAATAGTTTAGCTGACCGTGAAAGATCAGTCTGTAAATAGGTTGGCTGACCCTGACGGATCTGTACTTGATTGAATAAACATGATAAGGAAGTTGGCAGTGTGTCTTGTCTCAACTTGAACTGAGGTTCAAGTTACATTTATTCAATTAACCGTTCACACGGGGGGGGGGGGGCATTCTATTAACTTCCTTCTGCAGAGGGTATAAAGGAGGGCAGGAAAGGAATGTGCGGCATAGTGTTCAAAAAATTTAGTGGCTCGTATTAACTTAGTTTAAGTTCAAATGAACGAAAATGAGTTTTTATGAGCAATATAACATAATTAACCGAATTCACACCCTTCTACCAGTCTCGATTACGTTTGTCAGGTGTTTGACCATTCACACATTGTGTGAACGTGTCTAAGCACATTTTGGTAGTGTTGGGTTGGTCTGAAACCGAATCCAACGCCATCTTGGGTGATCCTATGAGTGTCACTATCTTGGACCGTGTCGCCATTTCTGGATGGTCACATGACCTGTGATGTTACTTCCGTGCCACTACTATACACTCTTACACTACTGTGAATAACATCAAATTCTTTCTTAATATTGTACACAATGCATACAGTGATTTTCATTTATTCTCTTTAACCCCTAGTGTCACAAGTTAATTCTATTGGATTTAAAAAAAAATCATTTAGGTCAGTCATGGGTTAAGAACCAGCATTTACTTGGTTTAAAGATGACGACACAGACAACTGGGTTGTGGCTGGTTGCTTTGCTCGGTTCCCTGGGCACATCTTACAAAGCTCGCAGTGCACCGAAAGGACTTACTTTTACGCCCCTTTAGCAGCTTTCACTTTTTTTTTCTGGCTGTGACTCAACCTGTTAAAAACACCTTTTATACGAATACGCTAGTTTAAATTGCCTTACTTTGCCATTACGTTCTTAGTTGGTAAGATGGCCTAGGTTCAGACAATGTGTCATTGAGGTAAAGCTGAACTAAGAAAGCCCTCATGAGAAACACGGTCTAGACCAGGGATCCCCAAACTTTTCAGACTGACGGCTACATGTGTTAATCTGGTGGGTTCCAGCAGCAGCACCCCCCCCCCCCACGTGTAGTGATGAGTTACCTTGTCCCAATACCAAACATTGGTTATGTTGCGTTTCTGTAAAAAAAGATAACAGTATTTTTTCACCCTCTCACCAAAGTTACAGTTGCTCCTCACTAAACCCCCGTACCCCATAGTTGGAAACTGTGGGATTACTTCTCACTTGGCAATTTATCGATGTTGAGATTTAAAAGTGGAAACCCCAATGTGAAGTAGTGCATGTAGCCATCAGCCACTCCTGAACAAAGTCGAGATCTTTGCAACGATGGTTTCCACAGCTTCCTCCTACTCCTTAAGCTAGGGCCTTAGTGGGCCTCTTTACCTTGATGCTATGGCTCCATACTACGTATTCTGTATGCTCTGTATCTTTATTAATGTATTCCAGTAATACTATGTACTTTGATGTATGGTCCAGTCCCTGGAGATCAGTGGTCAAGATGGCTCTGACCTTGCCTGCCCCTAGGGGTAGCTACTAGCAGATATGGCTCATGGGATACCAGGATATAGTACAGGAAGTACTTTGTACCACCAGTGGCAGGTACTGGCTGCAGCTCTAGGTACTTAAGGCCTTGCAGCCTCACTCTAGGAGCTAGTCCCTAACCAGCTAAGAACTCTTCCTGAAGCGTGCCACTCTGCTAGAAGCCCTGATCAGAACATCCTTGAACCACTGGACAACATCTCCTAAGGATAGACCGCGTGGCCCTGGAATAAACCCTGAAATTACCATCCTTTCTGGCGTTCTTCCTTGTACGGGGCATAGTGGGGTTGCACAAGTGGTGTACTGGGCATAGTGGGGTTGCATCTTCCTAGTTTCGAAAAAGTAACCTTCTCTTCACTCAAGGGAAAGGAACATTCAAAAGGATAAACAACAGAAAAATCGTATTTAGTGAAAATTAAGCATGGGCCAGAGAAAAGTGCTTTGCGGTTTGCATCTGGCTCCGGGCCGTAGTTTGGAAACCCTTGGTCTAGACTAATCCCGACGTTATTTCCGGTGGTTGATCGCCAGCGTAGTGTGATGTCACTCGATATCACCACGGCTTGCAGAAATTTCGAGCTGCTGTGTATCCCATGTTAACAAAAGACAACTTTCCCGACCCAATGAGCAAAATAAAACTGATGAATATTTGTTAGTGTCTTGTGTGTGTTTATTTATTACACGCATACAAAGGTAGGGTTGCCAGGTTCCTTGCTAAAAAAAATACTGTCACTCTCACATGTGCATTCTTCAGTAGAAATGAGGAGACTGTGCAATGTAAATGGATGGTGGTATGAATACGAGAATTAAGAAAGGTAAGTTTGTTGGGGGTTAGAACACATCCACTATTAGTTCATATGGCTTTTCCAAGGCAGTGCAATACTGTCTCACTCACCATCGTAAACTCGGCCCAAGCCCCAAACACAACATCATGAATACCTAATGTGATCGCTGAGAATTGCCAGCTTTTATTATGCTTTAATACTATTTCTATGCTGCTGTAATTATTTGTACGGTAAACTTAACAACAGTGTGTAACCCATATGATCGTCAAGATAACAATAAGACGAACAGTTGATGACGCCATGTAGAACGGAAAAATACTGTTTAGTGACCATTCCTTCTGAACGAGGAATCGTTTGGACGGCAACTCCTGATGACATCCATGTTGATAGTAGTTTTCAGGCACAGCCTGCAAACACGTATGTAGCTCTCGGCACAGTATAGTTAAACATTGGCGCCATGTTCCACAGGGAACGGGAGCTTGTCAAAATGTAACGAGTTTAGTAAAACACTACAACGTACTTCATTTTTTAAGATCAAGAGTCTTTATTGTTCGTAGCCTATGTAGCTTCAACTATCAACCTGCCAATGTGCAAAGGTGGTATCAATAAATGCATTACTGATCATTCCAACCATGGAACCGCAAAGGATAAAAAATAATAAACTTTGAATTAAAAAAAGGACAACTGCACTTGTTTCGGAAATGAAAAAGCTATTATTGAATCGATCAACGGGTACAAAAGAAAGTGAAAATGTTTTCATCTTAACACTACAGACAGTTGCAGTCAACTGGTAATATCTTCTCTGTTATGCTTACATATACAAATGCAACAACAATTTTCAAGTTGCGTCTAGTTCTGTGTGACCCAAGTGTTTTAAAAATGTCTACAAACTACTGACAATAGTGCCACATAACAAGTGCAGTGTGAAATTTGTATGATTGTATTGCTTCTTGCAGACATGCTTTATTTTATACAAAAGGGAAAAAAAATCACATTTTTTGGACATGAATAACAATAACTACAATTACACTGAAATAAAGTTCATATCTGCCCAATGTCAATTCAGGAACATGGGGATATTTTTATTTGATCTTGTAAAATCCTGTTTCGTGAGGTATGAATGTTGGAAAGAAGGTATTACGTTCAATCCTTGAACAAGCAATTTATGTGTTATAGTTTCATGAAAACATGATGTGTATACAAAATACAAAAATAAGTAAAACTAGACAAAGTAATAATTTAGATCTAACAAAGCTAGGCATAAGAGTTAGAAAGTGGGATGTCAAATTCAATCACAGTTTTCATACGAAGAGTTAAAGAAAAGTATACATTAGGGCTAAGCTACTAATGAAATTTTGACCGTAAGATTATTGCGATATTTCTACCATCTTGTACTTGCTGACATCCATTTAATCAATGGTCATATTTTAATTATACGGCAGATACATAAAGACAAGTTATACAAATTATATGCCGACATTGTTTTCTGGATCTATACAGTTGCAATTTTCTCTATGAATCACTACCTAATGACTTTCTCACATGATTTTTAAAAACAATTCACCGATACATAGTTTGCAATAAATTACACATCGCCCATCCAGAGTATGCAACGCATGTTTCAGAAACGTCCGTAGTTAGTGTTGTTTAAAATTTGCAAATTCCACTGATAGGGCTGGCTCCAGGTAAATGAAGCCAATTGAACCCAATTATGACATCACACTTTCTCAACTCACAAATCCATTACTACAGGGATGGCATGATTTAGATTTTCGTGAAAATTGCATCAGAACAACAAGAGAAGCATTCAAGTGTGCATTCCCTGTACATTAACGTATTACCATTCAGATTAAAATTTTATTGGCATTTTGAACTCTGGCGAGCATTCAATCTATTACCAAAAAATCCTATTTATGAAACGTTCAGAAACATAAGTCTTTCCTGCAAAAAGCAAATAATTTGTGCTGTGTCTGCCTGCAAATGGGTCCAGAACATGCTTTCAATCTGCCATCCCTACTGTGTTAACCGAATTGTGCAAGGTTACCATGAACTGTAATCTGTTTGGGGCTAAAAAAAGACAAGTGCACTTTTTTCACTTTTGCACTTTTTTCGTTAAAGAGCTTAGCAATACACGAAAAACAATCTGCAGTGGTTGGCAGTTTAGACTGGAACGCATAGCGTACACTGTTAGCGTAGCGCAACACGTTCTCTTTCGCGCACTGCTAAATCACATCGAAGAAAAGAAATGTATGGTACAGCCTTAACCGCTAGAAGATCTGTGTATACACAATGAGCCAGGTGCAAAAGCACCACTCAGGGTTAAATCTCTTGGTAGTACATACGATTTAAGCTGCAAACTAAAAGAAGGGCATTTTATTCTAAACAAATTGTAAACTTCACTTTCTTCTACAACATGCTGTGGACATGATCGAATGAAGACCTTCATGTTTTGACACGACTCTAATAAGAACGATGTCAAATCAATAAATAAGACTATAAATAATTCTCTTGCTGCTTGTTCGGGTAAGAAGCCTACATAATCACTTACGCACACGGATTGTACAGAAATTGGAGCAACCTTCCTAAGACAAAGGTGGGGGAATTTGAGAATTTGTTCGCTTGTATAACAGGGGTCGAATTTCCCGATTTGAGTCAGGTGAAAATTTGCAGCACCAAAAAGTGTCTTGCGTGTTTCAAATGAAAATTTTAACCATGTAACCATCCACTTTAACTACGGAAAAATAGCCAATGATTTACGACATCGTACTGCAATAGTCTGGTTAATTCTGCTTTAAAACAGAGTTTCTTCCCTATTTCCAAATGAAAATCTAAAGTACATCTCTAGTTCATTGGAGGGCATTAGGGGTGGCATGATTATCGATAATATCATGATTAAAACTTTCATTTATTATCTTTTCGATCTTTTTCCGATGTATTGAATTATCGACGTATTCTTATTGTTTCGTAATTCCCATCGCAAATCTAATAAACAACGACACGACACATGCACTATTAAAACCAAAACTACGCCATTATTAAGATCGGACCTGTTGCCATGTTTTTCCTCCTTACTGATATTTCGTTCTTAAACCCAGCCCAATACAACTCGAACGTCAGTAAGCTCATTAGATACGCTCTATTAATTTATAAATTAATTTTTAAGTTTATAAATTAATCTAAGGGTTTTATTTTTAATTTAAGTATTGGTATTTTTATTGTTTTTAATTTATGTTGGTTATTCCAACCTCAAAATTTGTTTTAATCGAGATAGTATTAGCTACTGAGATGCTTTTTTCAAATATTATTAGGATAACAAAATTTTGCATTGTGTCTCCCCTTGACGAGATACTGCTATTCGAAACTTATTCTAGAAATGTTTAAAACGGCATAAACCGCAAGTCTTTTATCTCACATAGTTCAAAGTTATAAAAAAAAGTTAGCACTGCACTCAAAGACTTAAGTTGTATCTGGATTGCAAAGTGCAATTCGCCCCCTGCACATCTGAATAATTCGACCCCGTGTTTTATTGGGAGTAAAGGCAACAGTAACCATGGAAACTTTGCCTAAGACAACCACCCCGTGAACAGGAAGTTGTCTCCTCACTAAAATTGTTAAATGACACATGACAGACTATGGATTTTCTAAAATGGTTAAGTCTTCGGCTAGATACATAACATAATGAGGCAAGTTCTGTTGTGGGAAAAAAAATTGACTAACAACAAAATATTCTACTTCACCCTGAAGTATACACTGTTGAAGTCACAATGGAGACTTCGGTAAAGCATTGTCGGCATTGTGTTGTGTTGCAGAGATTATAATCACTGTGTTTATGAATCGCAGTAAATTTCTTTTTCTTCGTGACCACCCAGCTATATACACACACACGAGGCAGGATGGAATAGTCACTGCAAGTAACACATCATCTGGAGTGTAGTGCACAAACTAAACAAAAATAATCAGTGAAAAATACAAATTGTAGCATTTCAAAACATTATTTTTTTTTACAACAAAAATAATAAAAAACACGAAATCGACAAAAAGAACTTGTTTTCTACCCGTTCTGGAAGCAATGCCAGAGTCTGCCTTGTAAGTTTGGGAATAACAAGAGAATAAATATTGTCATCATCACTTGTAAATAGTCGTATAGGGTAATGATTATCAACATCATTTATATGTTACAATGAATAAATCAATTTTAGTTTTATCCATTATGCATGTACATTGTGATTTTCAACAGCACGGATTTTTAAAAGGTTTATATTGTGCCATAAAAATGGTTCGCAGTTCAAAACAGAACATTGTTAAAAGTTGGCTAGATTATTTAAAATTTCTCGCAAAAGAAAACTGGATTTGTACAACATAACATGCTTTGAGATTTATTATTTCACAATATGAATGCAATGGAAAACACAATTTTTAACAGTTGCCCATTTCAAAAACTCCATATGTATTAAAAAATTATGTCTCGTATCACAATGCGGTATTTAATTATTTCTTGGTATTGTTTCTCGGCTTCAAACCCAAATTCAATTATATTTTTTTTACATTAAAACGAAAGTAACAGTGAGAAGAGATAGTTGATATGTTCTACAAGGCAGACGTTCTCGTGACAGTCTGTGTTACGAACTGCCACGTGACGGCAGAGCCAACGGAATGTGAAGTTAGCGCATGACTATACTGTATTGTAAACGTTTGGGTAGTCTGCGCAGTCATGGATTGATTACTGAGCATTGTCAACGGAACCAACGATGGGTCTGACTAATCAGGAAAAAAAAAACCACTTAGGATGCTGCATCAACAAAAATAAAAATAAATCCCATTAGGCAAGACTAAATACTTGACAAAAAAAAAAGCTCTTTTCTTTTACAAAGCAATAATTATGTGAATCTATTTTTTGTCTGCAGGGCAAACAGTCCATATGGAAACACTCGATTGGCTGATCGGTTTGTCACATGATCCAGCACGCTAACACTCCGGCCAAACACATTGGAAATCTACTCCTTATTTCCATTTCTTATAGATAATGCATAAAAAAAAAAGCAACGGAAAAAGAGAGAAAAAAATCCTCAACTAAAAAAGGCCTGCCTTCATTACAGTAATTAAAATAATGCAATCTAGCTGGTCAACCATCTTGGAAAGCATGTTAAATACATAATAAACAATAACAAAAGAAAGACTTAAGGACGTGATTGTTGATATGGTATTCCATTTGTATCAGTGATGCTTTGCAGCACTATGGTAATCTGGCAGTATCAAAGAAACACAATCATCATCTGGATCTAATTAACATAGCTCCGGGAAGATTGGTATAGACCATCGACTGACTGGAGCATCACGAGGTAACTTTAGTACGTTGCAATTAACACCAGCGCTAGGTGTTCCAACAGTTTTGTCTTCATCCGAGGCTCGTAACGACTAAAGTAATCGCCAAGCAGCTGCCAAGTCTGGGAAGGGCTTAACTGTGCAGTTAGTCTTAGTGAATGCAAAACAAGTGAAACCTAAATGATTGTTTGGCGGTATTTTTGGAGCATGCGTTTATTAAGGGCACATGATTCATTTTAGACTGTAAAAACACAAGGCCGTTTCAGCAAAATACAATTGTAAAACCACTAGTTGCATTTTACGTATTATTTATTTAATCACTTTTACTGAGCTGACTTGTTTTATACAATTCAGTTGTGGTAGGATATGGAATTTATATTCCATTTGATTGATTATTTATGCCGTCTGCGTAAATCAGTTCAAAAGAACCAGTTCAAAATGTGTGTTTAATATTATTTGCAGTATTTAATAATAAACGCTAAATGATAATATTGTATTTGTTATTCTGTATTGGCACTGCCCTAAATGATTAAAGGAAGATTTGTTGAATCATAGACAACCAGTTTGAGTTTTACTTGTTACGCATTACCAAGCCCAATCCTTTAGTGCAGTGTCAAGAGTCCGGTCGATTCTTGCCTTTCCATCGGCTTGAAAAGAACTCAACCACCACATATATTCATTTATTTTTAGATACCCATATTTGGTTGTTGACGGCGCACCATTAGTCGCTTCGGCTGAATTCCTACGATGTGCACACCTCTTCCACATTCTTTCATGACTGGTGTTACTGACTGAACTTAAGAAATGACTAGAGTCACAACAGTTGTGGAAAACTTTCCCTATGGGAACCTGAGGTGACCAGAGACTCTTGTACTCCGCGCCATGCACTCCGCTTCCACAAGGAATGATACTAACGGGCGTACATGAAGATCCGCGCAGCTTTCCATCCGTTGGGCAAGCCGGCAGCGGATCCCTCTGGACCAAGCCTAGAGTGCCCTTTATCAGGCACGCGGCATGAGCAGTAGAATGGTTTCAAAGCTGGACTTCCTCCAGCAAATCAGAGAAGCTTAGTCAGTAATTGAAAATGTTAAATAGCACGGCAAACATGGTGCAGGCAGCGTATACGCCCAACGCCACCCACCATATCAATTGTTCGTGGAGTTTTTGCTCAAAGTTCTTAAGCACCAAGAGGCCTATAGTGAGGCCAGCCAGGGCCCCCGTTAGGTGAGCCACATAGCTTACGGGAGGACCAGTCTGTTCTGCTGCATACCGGTCGTATACCGCAAACCCAACATCAGCACTGGCTGAAATAGAAAAAAAAAAGAAGTTACAAAAAAAATGTTTAAATTTTGTCACAAGCAAACAATTTTGGGTGTCATGAAGCAAGGCCACAAATAAACCTAAAATTATACCATGGAAGGTGTACAAAATTCTCAAATGAGTTTAAAGGGAAAACTGAGAAGTTGGGCATATTTATGGTTCAACAAAATAGCATACCGTACATGTACAAATAATTTTGGCCTGTTATGAAGCAAGGCCACAAGTAAAGCTAAAATTATTCTGGGGGGAGGGGTGTGTACAGAATTCTCAAAATGAGTTGAAAGGGAAAACTGAAAAATTGGACACATTTACCCTACCGTACACGCACAAATAAAAGGGTAGGCTACTTCTAATGCAATGCCATAAATCGTAACTATTTTAGAAAACAATGTAATAAACAAAGCCAAAACCAATTTCAGAAGAAGTGTTTGCTTGCAGTCTATGTTAAGGCAAAAGGTTAAGGCTTAACGTGTGTTCATTAGCACGCAGACGATTTGCTGAGACAACGCTAATGGTAGATCTGTTTGTATTTTCTATTCCGTCTGGCATTATACATCTGTGTGTCGGAGCTGAACTAACTTACAAGAACATCCAACATAGATGTAAAGGGACAGAATCATTAGTTCAGATTATTCTAGCTAATTCAGGAGTTCTTATTGTTAATTTGTGATCGCCATGTATTCTGGTGAAAAATTATTCATACATATTTGGCCTAGGAATGCTTAGTAGTACTTGCAAAAAAAAATACAGTTGGATAATGTTAGGGCTAATTACATGTGGGAGTTGCAACAAATTACTGCTGCTGCCCCTCCTATACAGTTCTCCCACCAAAGGAGTGTCAATAAATCACGTACCACTTGTTATCAACTTTTTTAGCCCCATCTGCTCCCCCTAGTACCAAGCCGTAACACTTGACAAGGCCCCCTTCCTCCCTTCGCCCCATTTGATGCTCAATTTGTTAGGCACCCTTCAGAGAGGTAGAAGGGTTTCTTTAATCACCTCCCCCCCCCCCCCAAGGAGTTGCATAACTTATACTTCCTGCATGTCAACAAAACTCGGAAAAATTCCGGAAAAAAATTACCGCACACTTTCACAATCAAAACAACAGCTTTGTCCTGCGAATTTTCGATAGCTTGGGCTGCTATCTTCTTCGGGCCTCAAGGATATAGTTCGAACTTTCTACATTTTCCACTCAGTTAGGCGAACTATTGCATTTGAATTTGGCTGGCAACGTTGCCTCCTGTATTTGTGTTGCGGGCCTAGATCGTTCGTTCCTATTCTCCACTGACAATGAAGTCGGCCAGCCAGATTGTTGCTCACTAAATGCTTCACTCTAGGAAATGAAGGGCCTTGAATGTTCATCAATTGCACATTTTTCTTCTCATGCTCTTGAATTGCAATAGATTCAAGACACCCGAGATGTGGATCTCTTGTGGAATTTGACCGAATCAGTGTCTTCGTCTGCTTCCAGTCAATCTCGTGCTCAGTCGCCATGCAATGGACTGCTATGCCGTTATCTTCAACTTTATTACGAACATTTCCCATATGTTGGGCCACTCTCGTTCTTACCACTTTTCTTGTCTCTCTGATGTAAACGGCACCGCAGTCCTTGCATGGCACCCTATACACTGCTTTCCTTGTATTTCTTACTGCTCCCATCATTTCTTCGTCTTTCGATTTTTTGCTTTCTTTCACATTCCTGAGGCTGTGTTTCGTACTACCGGAAATCCTCTTTTTCAACTCATCCACATTTTTCAAATATGTTTTGAAGCCATTCTTACGCAAGATGTCTTGGACAGGACCCGTAACTCCTTCCAGGTAGGTTAATCTAACTCTAGGACCTTCTTCCATCACTTTCTCACTCTCATTCCCACCTCTCCTCTTTTCTGCTTCCACTATCTTGTATGCTTTCTTCTTGAGACAATTTAGAAGTCCTGCAGGATAACCAAGTTTCAGAAATCTTCCTTTTGTTCTTTCTACGTGAGGTTCAGCCATCTCCCTGTTAGTAGCGTTACACACCATTCGCACAAACTCGTTCTTGGCAATCGCCTTCAGCTGTTCTTTGGGGTGTCCCGAGGAGTAGGGAATGGCTCGGTTGGTTGCCATTGGTTTAACATACGGTTGGTATACCAGCTTTCCATCATCACCCCTTTTAATCTTGACATCAAGGAATGGGAGTTCACCTTCTTCCTCACGCTCCGCTGTAAAGCTAATTCCCTCTCGCCAGTTGTAGACCTTCTCTAGCACATTCTCAAACTCCTTCTTCGTCAAAATCGAATACACGTCATCAACAAATCTCTTCCACATCCGCACGCGCAATTCAGACTTCAGTATCATCTCATCGAGGTGCTGCGTCACCATTTCGGCAATAATTGGCGAGCTGGAGTAGCCCATAGGAGCTCCTCCATCCTGCCAATAAGTCTTCCCATTGAACTCGACATAGATTGACGCAAGCAACACTTTAAGGAGCGCACGATCTCGCTTAAAGTCCTTTCTCGAAACATTCCATCTCCTACGAGAAAAGGCCAGCATCTCAAGTATAAGGCGGTGGGATAGGCTCGGAAACAATCCTACAACGTCAAATGAAGCCATTATCTCGTCATCCTGCAGCACTACTTTGTCCACTTCTCTCAGCAATTCACTGGTGTTCGTGATCCGACTCCCACCTCGGACATACTTCTTGAGTCGCTCAGCCACTTCCCAATCCAATTTTTGCACCATCCCCCCTTAGCAGATGTAATTAACCTAAGTGGGGAACCCTCCTTGTGCGTCTTCACTTGCGCAAAAATGGTGGGGAGTCGCTGAGGGAGTCGGGGGAAGAGGCTCATTTCTTCCTCTTTGCTAATGTGTCCCTCTTTTCTCAATCTCTGCAGGCTATACTGGAGATCTAGTAGTGGTCGATTCACTACTCCCTCTTCCGTCACTTTGTATAAACCTGACTGTCATTATGGCGTTTCACAGTACGAAAATTAACGATGTTTTTAAAGACTTCCTGCATCACCTGAAGCATGCGTTTGATGACTAAGTACTGGTTTCAATACTGGAGTATTAACCCTTATACAAAGAATTGTTTTATTTATTAAGTAAAACAATGTCCATTAGAAGCTTGTTACGTAACAAACATTTTACCCCCTCTTCCTCATGACAATTCATAATGGTCAAAGATCTACCCTACCCCTCAGTGTTACATAATTTATGGACAATCCCCACCCTTGGAAAACATTATCTAAAATGTAATCATTATTATGTAATTTTTCTTTGTAGAACTTACCTACTATGAAAATGCCTATTAACCTGGCTAAGCCAAACTCCATTTGATTATAATTCTGAAAATGAGAAATCAGACAGATTTAGCATATTTATTTCATTATGAACTATATACCACCTCTTTCAAAATATGCACTATCACTCTGCATGATATTGCTCTACCGACATTTCCTCCCATTCCAAGTTATTAGCTAATAGTTGAATGACAGTGTCACCACCAACGAAAATGACCAAGTATTTGAAAAAGTAACGTATATGACAAAGTAATTTCTCACTTTGTCATAGATCATGTTTATTTTTTTGTGATGCCTACAAGTCTTCTCCACTCTACTACCGAATTTTCATTAGGAGCAATTTCCCTTCACAATGGGTTGTCACATTCACAGACACACACCAAATGAAAGTTTTGGGCTGCGATGGCATCAGGGTTGTTACGATTATAATCAAGTGACTATAATCATTGATTATAATCACGATCACAATTATAATCATTTGATTAAAATTGAAATTCACCTGATTATAATCAAGGACCAGGTTGACCAAATCTGTTGATATACCAGAACAAAAGAACTTAAACAACCCAAAATAAAATACACTGCGCTTGAAACTTCTGCAGCCAGGAACGTATGTCTTCTACTTTTTTTGGCATAATCCACACAAAAATATGCAACCAACTAGGAACAACCAAAGTAGAAAAATTAATGGCAACATTCAAATCCTTAAATCCAGGAAAAAAACTAAAGTACTTTGCAACTTATTACTTCTAAGCGGCAACTGAAGTTGATATGACTGTGTTCATTTAATCGGTTCATTTGTGAGGAATGTGCCATAACACTTACACCGACTTTACTAAGTATTATTACTGTAGTAATAGTTACTGCGGTGTACACGTTAACATTGAAATTTATACATGGTAATCACGTTTTAAACTTTTAATATTTAAGATCTATAGGCACTACTGGCATTTTGGCACTACTGTTTTGGTAAAGTATTTTAGACTGTGATGATCGTACTGTTTTGGAGTGTGATGGCCGTACTGTTTTGGTGCAATGTTTTGGCCGGACTCTTGGGGTAAGATTTTGGACTGCGACGACTCTACCGTGTACGTGTAATGTTTTGGATTGCGATACCCCTACCGTTTGCTTAGGGGTATGCTTACTGAAAATATTTTGGAC
Organism: Lithobius niger; assembly: GCA_023313725.1. Lineage (NCBI taxonomy): Eukaryota > Metazoa > Arthropoda > Chilopoda > Lithobiomorpha > Lithobiidae > Lithobius > Lithobius niger. The sequence continues at coordinate 15,060 of JAHWFP010193420.1, forward strand.
TGGTTGCTGTACTGTTTTGGACTGTGGTGACCTTACTGTTTTCATGTAATGTTTGGACATGTTGACCCTACACTTTTGGTGCAGTGTTTTAAACTGTGATAATCCTACTGTTTTGGTGTAATGTTTTGGACTATGAGGACCCTTTGATGCAACTATGAGGACTTTGATACAACTTTTGAATTTTGGTGAACCTACTTTTTTGGTATAATATTTTGGACTGTGATGGCTATAATGTTAGGATGCAATATTTTGGACTGTAACGATCCTGCTGTTTTGGTGTAATAATTTGAACTGCGGTGATCCTAGTGTTTTAGTGTAATGTTTGGAATATGGGGACCTATTGTTTTGGTGTAAGGTTTTGAACTGTGGCGAACCTACTGTTTTGGTGTAATGTTCTGGACTGTGCACTGTTTGGGCATCACATTTTGAACTGTGGCAATCCTGTTGTTTTGGTGTCATAATTTGAACTGTGGTGATTCTATCGACCAAGGACACAAAATACACCCTTTAATAATACAATTTAACCGCAGTTACTATGGTAGGACAACGGACGGGCTGTGAACCTTCGATACCGAGTCTAATTAAAGTATAATGTGGAATACTTGACTTTGCTTTTCTGTATAACTATTCAGTGCTGGAGCAAGAAGGGGGCGAAGGGGGCGGCCGCCCCGGGCGCCGAAAGGGGAAGGGCGCCGAAAATGCTGCCTTTCTCTCCAAAAACAAAATTGAAAAAAAGGTTGAACTTTAATAAATGCTCTTTTGATAAAGCCCAGCCTAAAAATAATTGGTCTTGAAAAATTAATTTGTGGCTGAGTTGCAGCAGTAGTTTATGATAGAGGTGCTCTCTGACTAGCCAAAAAACTCAGAAAAACATGAATTGGCAACAAATACTTAAATTTCGTCCCGGTATTTGGAGCTTGTTCACAATAAAAATGTGGGAAAAACACTCAAAAAAGTGGGAGCTGCTACAAATTGTGGACTTCACACAGCCGCCATGTTGGAAAATCATCCAATATGGCAGCTCCCACTTTTTTAAACATTTTAATATTTTCATTGCAAACAGGCCCAAATTCCGGGCCGAAAATTAAATATTTCTTGCCAAATTCATGTTCTTGTTAGTTTTCTTGCCAGCCAGCGGACACCTTTGTCATAAACTAAATACAGTTGTAATCCTTCAAATGTAGAAAAATATTTTTGTCTCGTGCCTCACCTCTTATGTCAGATTCGTGTGTTGCAGTGTGTTGGCATTATCTCTGTGGCACCGTGATGGGTTCATTTTTGGGTAGATTTGGGAAACAATCTGCTGTGTAATAGCGATAAAGCGGGGCGCCAATAAGATACTGGTCCCGGGCGCTCAAACGCCTTGCTCCGGCACTGTAACTATTATGCATTACGCTAGCAGCTGCTTCATCGGGAAGAGTTGGTTATCATAAAAGTTCTTTAAAGAGTAATTAATTTAAAGTAAAAGTTCTTAATTAATGCACTAACTGTCTGCTTGGTCGAAGTGTTTGCTTCCATTATAGTTAATGTTGGCGCTCTTGAGTGACACGGTTTTGTGACCTAGTTTTGTGACCCAGTTATCCTTGAACATTAAATCAAATAATTATTATTTCATTATCAGCTGCTTAAAGTTGACGAGCTGCTGCATGAGTGAGTGCTTCATAAACCACTGTAAACTCAGGAATATGACCGAAAGTAACTTGATGCAATTTTAACCACTCCGTAATGTTCGCCCATTTATTGTTAAACATCAGAACAAAGAATTATTACTCAATACTCATTTCACTTTCACTTGCTCCTAGTGGATGAACTGTGCGTAAAATGTACAACGGGTTGCTTCCATTATACCGGATTATATTTAATTAGATTATATCTAATAAAAAAAAATAAAAACAGTGTAGAATGCCAGACTTAAAACATATTGAGCAGTGCAAGAATCACCACAGAAAAATCTGGCCTTAATGAATGTTAGCCCAATTTATGGCGATTGTACGATTTAATTTAATAAAACAATTCTTTGAATTATTGTATATATTTTGGACCATCATAAACCCATACATCGTTTGATTTGGTATAGTTTTTTTTTTTACATATCGACCAGGCACGGAATGTAACGAATTTTTCATGCGTCATACACTAATTTACACACTAACTAATTTACTTCAGGTAAAGTAAAATAAAGTTTGATGTAATTATTATTACTATTTGCTTTTTATGATTGAATAAAAGGCTACAAAACGGCATTACAAGGATATTTCTTGTTTCACTGATTTTAAGGATTTTTGTAGGCATCCTTGCATCCTGTGCTCAATGCTTTGTCGTTTTATTTTTTGCGTTAATTATGCTAGAAATCACGTTGCTGGCAGAACAAGCTTATTGTTGTAAATTTCGTGGTTAATTTACAGGCAAGAGGCATTGGGCAGTTTTTGTCACTGCTTAACGTCTGTGATCGGCGGCATTTGCTCAATTGTTACCACCCCTCTAGTGACAAGACAGAAAAAAAACTTACCAAAAGTACATTGGCTAAATGTGCAGCCAGTAAGGCATACACTCCTCCCGAGGCCCCAACTAAGTAGACATCTGTGTCAAACACGGAGGTGCCTAGGGACCCTGAAATTCAAAGAGATAACAAAAGGAAAGTTGAGAATTAGTACGAAATATGCAGGTAGCGATTAAAAGCACACTCCAATAAAAACCTAATTAATTCCTAAAAAGTTACGCATAACAAGTAATTACAAAAATCAAGTATATTTATATTTCGACTTATCCTCCAAATGAAGAGGGTACCAACACTCCCGCAATCAGGCTCGTCAAACCCATTGGGTTCAAGGCCTGCATTTAACACTGGAAGGGCACAACACACATTCAGATTATCACAGATTCCACCTTCCTCCACCGGCCACCGAACTCCCACCCGTCACAGTTTGCTTCACCAGCTGGATTTTCAAGCCTAATATGCAATTCAGACATATTTTCGGTTAACTGGATGTAAGCTGACTTCATATTTGCAGTTTACCTGCCCTATGAATGTAGGCTAACTATTTTCAGTTTAATTGCCCTATGAACATAAGCTAATTGCATGTTTTCGTTTGAACTGCCTTATGAATGTAAGTATGATAGCTGCATATTTTTGTTTTAACTGCCCTATGCAAGCTAGCTAACTACATATTTTCGGTTTAAATGCCCTACGAACCTATGCAAACTGTGTAGTATATTTTCGGTTTAACTGCCCTACGAATGCAAGCTAACTGCACATTTTAAGTTGAACTGCCCTATTGATGTAAGCTGACTGGATATTTTGGTTTAACTGTCCTATGAATGTGTTAACTGTATATTTTCGTGTTAACTATTCTATGAATGTAAGCTAACAGCGCATTTTCGTTTACTGCCTTACGAATGTAAGCTATAGCTCCATATTTTCGCTTTAACTGCCCTATGCATGTACGCAAACTGCGTATTTTCGAATTAACCGCCCTATGAATCTAAAAAAAACCGTATTATATATTTTCGGTTTAAATGCTCTTGAATTCACATTTTAGGTTTACCTAAGCTAGCTATGTATTTTTGCTTAGCTGCCCTATGAATGTATAAGCTAACTGAGTATTTTCCATTTAACTGCTCTAAGAATGTACGCTAACTTGAGTTTACGTATTGTAATTCCGTATTTTTTCCTTCGTATTGCAGATTCGGAGAAAATGGGTCTTGTTCTTGCATTACTGACAAACCTTGAACTTTAATCATTGGGGAAACTCGTGCATGTAATTACAAAGTTAACTATCCGAAAACCGGAAATGGTGAGAATAGGAATAGTCGGTCCAGGCAGGGGTAACCGTTTGGTTCCCTGGGTTTGGGTGGGCGATTGCGGTAGGGGGGCAGTTCCTAAGACGGGTCAGTAAGCTGGAGCCCTGGTGGGACCAGGAAAACCTGAAGGTTATTTTTTCTTCTAATTTAAACGGGTCGAAAATTGGACTCGAGTCTAAAAGCCGTACCTTAAGAATACTCGAGAATACCAAACTTTTTATGCTGGTGTAGGTATATAATTTGTTTAATCCTCCAATAAGCAATGCATCTGTGCGACGTTGTCCGAGTTCGGAGTAGAAACAGTTGGCTCCGGTAGCAATCGTCGCCTAGTTGCCCAACCAGTATATACTCATTATACAATGTTTTCTTGGCTCAGCATAGTTCTTGCAGTCCTGGCATTCTTAAAAAAAAGGACACAACCTAGATGGGCCAAAACGTAAGTCCCCGCGCGCACCGCAATCAGCGTCCTCGTCTTCAAACCAAGTGAATGCCGGTCCAAATCCCACGACCGACAAACTACCATAACAAAAAAAGTCACCAGGCATAATGTGGGTCTGAAAGGTTTATCATCCAAAACTAATTCTGAGCCAAACTGAGCGGTATTTGGCTGCTTTCGTGTGACGTAATAAAATACTCTTCAATGGAAAACACGACTGGTGGCTGAGCGAACGGCAGAAAACGAAACCTACAAATTTCACCGCAATCAGGTGTGCAGAATATGCCAGAACGCTAGATCGAGGTTCGCAGGAAATTTCAGCGAACTGTGGAAATTCACTAAAAAATGGCTTGCTTACATGGTGAAAGGCTGCAGAAATTTGAAAAATCTGTAGGAAAATTTTGTGGAAATCTTGTCCAGTAAGAATTTTATGCACCCCTGACCGCAATATGTTTTCACGGATGCGAAGTTTCCGGTAGGGTTTTATTCTAATCTCCCGCTGCGAGTAATTCATTATGGGGCAAGGTGGCACGATGGTTAGCTTGATGGTTAGTCTTGTGTGCCTGAGGTCTCGGGATCGAGTCCGACCTTAGCCACCCCCGGCATTTTCGGGAAGAGGAGGGCTCTGTGATGTCTTATGCTTATGTCGATTGTGGTAGGTGTAACAGAACCTAGGAATTTCCGACGGGATTTACCTAGCAAACTTGTCTCTCTCTCTCTCCTTCTGGCGCCACGGCTACGGCTGGGAGCGCGTCAAAAGATAAGTAACTAAATAATTCATTACGTCATTTCCCTCAGCGAAGAGCCTGCACTGCTAGTAACTTTTTCCCTCAAAAAAAGATCATCTTCGTCCTTCTTCTCCCATCACCACCTATATATAATATCTCCTCTTTGGACCAGTCCGACTCCGCCGCTGAACTGAATGCTCCGCACGTAAATACCGACATCTTCTTTGCTCCCACGGTGAATCAAGGGAGGAGGAGGACCAAAGAACAATAAAAGAAGCCTCCTACACTTCTCCCCGTTTGGAAGATAACATGCTGACCTTCATCGGTGAAACAACAGACCGCGTCGCCGGGCGGAATTTTTTTTTTTAGTGGTTCGACCCCCCTCCCACGCTCATCTTCTTCACTGCATACACATCGGGCGGTATTTTAAAGTCACACAGGTGAACAAACTTCTCCCGCCCCCGCTCCCTGACGCGTCTAGCGACCGACCGGCAGCCAGCAATTTGACTCCGAGCTAATTTAACCTCTGACCTCACGATCACAGAGGAACGATTACATCAGCAACAGTTCAAAACGAAAGCCGCCGCCGCAACCTGCTTATTCACGTTAACAAGGTCTAGAGTACACATATGAAGAAAGGAGAAAGCCGTTTAACGAAAATTAGTATGTGCATTTAGGATGAAAATTAAAACATTCGTTCAGGAATTTCTTTAAATCGGACTCCCACATCGAAAACTGAGAAAGCTCTCTTACGCTTTTTACGTGTTTAACGCCTGAGGACGTACCAGTGCCTAGGGACCCTACCCAGAGTGTGACTGGGTAGGAAAGGGCGCCTGTGCCATTTATTGAAATGATCGGGGAAGGGAGCCATGCGTTTTACAGGAAACGTCTATTAAGTGACGGCGCCTCCAACCCTTTAGCGGTTTTGGGAGGCGCTGCCTCCGAGGTCTAGCCCAAGAAACTTTCCTTATTTTCATATTCTGTCATCATTTCTTGCTTTAGAGTACATGCTTCAACAAATATTTTATATTCCAAGTAGGCCTAATTCTATTTTTGGGAATTTGTGCCTGAAAGGAAAGGGTCATTAGAGGACAGGAAATCCAAAACCATTCAATTTTCTTCTTGGGAAGAGAAACAAGTAGACTACCAAAGGGGCGCCGAAAGTATGATAACCTAAGGGCGCTTGTGCCATTGGCATAATGGCACTATGGCCAATCCGAGCCTGACCCTACCAGTAAGTAACTGCCACCAACGTCACAGTGCAGCCCAACAGCTTACGCACAAGTCAAACCGGAAACTAAAGGCTCCAGTGTTCGTTCTTCCAGTGACTTCACTTAATGAGTGGTGAATGACCAACCTTCCTACGTACATACAATCGTTCCGTCGATCTTGTTACCAGTAAGTCCATCGCTCTTGAAGCAGTATTGTTAGTTAATGTTTACAGTGCACATTTTAGTCAACAGATGGCAGCTGACTAGTTCAAATTGCGTGAAATGGTGTTTGCTTGGAAGTTGTATACCGGTGCCTTGCCAGAATACAAAATGGCGGCCAACAATGTTGACCTTGTACGTTTTTAAAAAAAAAATTTCAACATTGTTTCGTTGTTTACTGTGCAAGTAATCCACCCAAAACCAAAACTGGTATAAGAGAAGCCGCCAAGTTTCCAAAAAAGGTCGGCCTTTGAAAGTAGTGATATCATCCAACCAGGGAAAGGCCGCTAAGGTTAATCCTATAAGCCAAGTTAATCGCACATACTAATAGTTCGAAAGTTAAATGAAAACTAGAAGATTGCTACTAGCGGTAGCAATCTTCAAGTTTTCATTTAACGTCCAAAGTCTTACTCGGTGCGATTAACTTGGCTTATAGGATTAACCTTGGCGGCCTTTCCCTGGTTGGATGATATCACTACTTTCAAAGGGCGACACTTTTTGGAAACTTGGCGGCTTCTCTTATACCAGTTTTGGTTTTGGGTGGATATCATAACTTTCATAGGCCTGAGAATCTAGACACACGCTAGTGTGTCGCCGCCAAGTAACAGATCTACATCCCATTGTCGACATCCTATTGTTAAAAAATTGATTGTTAATGATAAATAAGGCGGCTCACATGTGTCTGTTAACTGTAAGCAACTGAAAGCATATTTTGGCATGTTGAGGATAAATCCCAATGTGACAGAAATGTTTCAAATTGTGGACCGTTGTTTTTATGTTACTTTCTAGCTACCTAGCTTGGCTTGCTAATAAGGTGTTTCCCATGTTAAATCCCATAGACTTTTTGCTCATAGCTAGCGCAAAACTGAGAAGGCCTGCGTAGCCGAAGTTTGGCACACGGATGCATGGTGATCTGAGCATGGTCCTTTTGTTGGTTTGGAGGTTGTAGGGGTCAGGACAAATGCGTGGGAGGGTTTTGAAATTCGCCACCAGCGAATTTCAATTTCGTTTCTTTTCCAAGTTGCAACCAAAGATTTCAAGCAACAATGTCTTGAACAATCACCACTGGACTTTAGATTTATTGTAAAAGCCTGGACGAACTAAAAACTGATCTGTAACGAAGGACAAAATACGGACACATCAACGTTGCCGTGGGTTACGAAGGAATAAAATGATGCACGTTATGGTTACGCAACAATACGAGCACCCACAAACTAACAGGGTTTTTGTTAATAACTCAAAAATAAAATGCTTCGCGTTAAGCTGTTTTTGTAACAGCGACCTTCGGGGGTTTCTGCATGACTAAATGTCAACGAAATCTTGAAAAGTTAAGGGGAAGGTGCACTGATAAACAAAACAACTGAAGGGGATGCGCTGATTGAGTGAGCAAAGCGAACGAAATCAGCGATTGTTAGCCAGTGTGTGCAAAAATGGGATTGAAGCAACTTAAGTATGTGAAGAGTGGTCATACTGTAAAGAGTGGTCCACTAAGCCATGGCAATTTGGCTCTGCTAACGGCTAATTGGCAATGGTAAATTTGAAAATTATAAATGTGAAAATTTATAGAAATAAAATTCCTCTATATCATTCAACCAAGGAAAGGCCGCCAAAGTCAATCCTATTAGCCAAGTTAATTGCACCCAATAATACTTTGGACGTTAAATGAAAACTTGAAGATTGCTACAGCGAGTAGCAATCTTCAAGTTTTCATTTAACTTACGAACTATTAGTCGGTGCGATTAACTTGGCTAATAGGATCGACCTTGGCGGCCTTTCCTTGGTTGAATGATATCGCTACCTTCAAAGGCCGATCGTTTTTGGAAACTTGGCGGGTTTTCTACCAGTTTTGGTTTTGGGTGGATACAAAGAATACCACGGTCTAATCGTCACCTCTACCTTTTTGTCTGGAGGTATTTAATGTCTATAAATTACTGATGTGAAACTGATGTGGTTTGGTTTATTGTATGCCTATGTTTCACATACTTAAGTTTGTTCACAGGGCCGCAGCGAGGGGGGGGGGGGGGGGGAGCTCCCCCCAACCATCCAAGAAACACATACAGTTGGGAAATTCGAGTTGTCGAGTTGACAACATCGGACAAAATTTTCACTGCAAATTCCAATTTCCACGAGTATCTGGTTAATTATTATCGTCATTTCGTCAGTTGGAAAGTAAAGTTTACAATACATTTTTTTCCATCAGTTTTCGCAACACTTCTGTTTAGCTTGGGAGTAACTGAAACGCTGCCCCTGATCATTTCTGGTTGCTTCCCTGCATAGCTAGACTGTAAGGAGTGGGGGTATGGTTTGTTCCACATTATGTTTTCAGAAAACTGACTGGATGACGACGCATTTCCTTGCACTAAGAGTGCAAAAACATGTGGATATCACACTTCGGACTCAATAAAGTTACTGTTCGAGTTTACGAATGGGTTGTTTACGGATTTTTTGTACTCGTAGTGGAAGAAAACGTGGGGGCACACAGTCAGTTTTCTGAAAACATAATGTGGAACAAAGTATAGAGAAGCTCCGCGAAAATTTGCGTAGTTGGCGAAATTGAAAATTGACTTGGACGTTTTGTTTGCTATGTCACCACCATAACTTAAAAGTATCACAGATAATGTAGAAAATAAAAACAAAAAATGGACAAAACTGTATCCCCACCGAGTTTGAAGTCGTGATAACAATTAACTTAGCGAAAATCGTAAACAGTTGGTAAAACTAAAAACTGAGTTGCTATTTTACTTCCTATAGTTCTTTTTCTGTTAGACAGTGCCGCTCAGAAGGGGTTTCAGCGTGGAGCAACTCATAACTGGTATTTTATGAGGGTAGAAAATTACTGGCATATTAATATACCAAAACACAACATCACTGCCAGGATTTAAAACGTTTCTTAAGTAAAGCAGAAATATCAACAAACTCTGCGTAAGGACTTCTGCCAAATTAACGCCGTCTAAAGTTGGGATATCAAATAAATCTAAAAAATTAATGCAGAGTTATTTGATTTACTAGTTCGTCTGCTAGTCCATCAACCTTGGTTTTGGTTAAAACAGTAACGTGAACTAAAGCTTTACTTCATGAAAATCGGGTACAGTTGGCAAAATCAAAAACCGAGTTGGAAAAATTGAATTAGCTGTTTGATTTTCTGTTGTCCTTTTTCTGTTAACCAATCGCCACTAAATTTGGATTTGTATTAATGCAGAAACAACTACATTCTTCAAATGAAAATTGTTAAAAATTTTAAACTTGTTAATTTCGAAGGTCCAAAATTTGACGTCAAGAGTTCATAAAATCCCACATTAAAGGACAAAAGTGACCCAAAGGTCACGAAATGAGGGCAAAAATTACCCTACAGGACCGGTAATTATTTATCGACGGGGAAGCCGGAGGACCCTCTCAAGGGGGAGGTCATAAATTTGTCAGGTCCCGTCAAAAGGGAGAGGTCATAAACACGCTGACCAACTGGAAAAAAGTCATTTTTGGACCACAAAATGGCACTTTCAGCAGTCAAAATTTCCAAAAACGGCTCAGCTTGCCCCCCAGACCCCCCCATGCTGTTTACAAGGTTTTTAAACTAATAATACTATTACTGGAAGTACAGTTTTTACAAAAAACTTTATAAAAAAGCCTTGGCGTCTTCTGCATTTCAGGTGCTGTCCGTGCTGACTATGTTAGGATGTGGTCATACAAGCAAACAATGTGTTCATCATACTTTTATAGGAATCTTGACAAAAGATGGGTGTAAAATATTTTTTTGGGGGTAGTCACATCATTTTTGGAACTTAGGGTGGGGGGAATCAAGGTTTTTTTCAGGTCTTGAAGGGGGAGTCATCAAAAATTTAGTGGTCACATTTTCATTTCCCACCCCACCCCCACGGCCATAAATAATGACCGGTCCCCAAGGTCCCCTGAATCAATGGAAAAAACTTGAATTGGAGCATGTTGATTTCAAATGTGGAAGCTCTTCTCCAATAATGCCTCAAGATGTTTTGGACAAAATTGAGGTAAAAAGTTTCGCCATTTCTTTCGTCTTTCGACGCTCCATTACTTAAAAACTGGAGCAAGTTTTTGTTTTAAAATGTGAAAGTTTTTTTTACAATGATACCTCTAGGCCTAAAGTTGTTTGGGACACAACTGACAAAAAGATTTCATTACTTTTCATCTTTCGATAATACATTTAAAAAAAAATTCTTCCCCTGATCCGCTGCCTATGCTTGCACACAAGAGTCGTCGTCATTCATTATAGCCTAAAAGTCCAAAATGTACAATAAGTCAACCCTCAATCGTCAATGGTCAGCTGGCCTGTTTATATAATTCTAAACTAAACTCGGTTTAATTTAATTTGGAAAAAAAAAATATCTAAAAAAAAAACATGATTTAGTCACAATAAAATTTTTACGAAACCTACCATCCTAAAAAATGAACCAAAAAATCACCAAAATTTGTTTGACAATTTGTTGCTTCAGTGTTCACTGGAGGCTAGAAACAGGCACTGAAATAGCATAAAATGGGGGACCTTGCAGCGCTCCCCCAGACCCCCTAGCTGAGCTTAGCAGACCCCCTCAAAAGTACTTTACTGGCAGCACTACTGGCATTATTTAAAACAGTTGGCAAAATCATAAGATGAGTTGGCAAAAAGAGAGTCAATCCCCCTCCCCCATCGCCCCGCCTACCAAGTACCCTTCGGTACGGCCCTGTTTGTTCAATCCCATTTTTTGAGCGCACTGGCTGACAAACACTGATTTTCGTTCACTTCGCACACTCAATCGGGAGCATTCCCCATCAGGTGCCCCTCCTGAGGTTAATTTTAATCACGCAATGACGCTGGAATTGCTCACTCGAGTGAATTGTTGTGGTACATAAGTACTGAAATGGCACGCGTATAACACTTAAGCATGTTATAACAGACTGTTGGATAAGAATAGAAACAATGGTTACAACAATAATTTTGCATTTACGCGCCACTTCAGGGCCACGTGCTTCTAGCTGCAACCCCCATTTTACAAAAAGGTACTCTCCCGTACTACTCTTTACCTGTGTGCTAAAATTTAAATACGCAAACTTTTCCTAAGGGGCTGTAGGCGTGATTTTATACCCTATGAGAATTAACATGGGAGACCTGACCTTAGCTAGTAGTAGCTAGCTAGCTAGCCAGTAACACAAATCAACATTTATTGAGGGCACGTTTTATCCACGAAGGACACCTTCCCAAACTTTAATGTTGTGGTATTCTTCGTTACTGGACCCAAAACACCTGATTCCAAGGATTTCCAAGGATTTCTACCGCATGGGAAATTTACACCAGTATGCTGAAAATGCAGTATAAGCTCGTTACAGTTAACAGACACAGTCTGCTAGTGATTTGCCATCTGACAACAAGTAAACTCTAACAACTTTACTTGATTTTATTTTATTGAGCCTATAGATTCTGACAATCTTTTGCTCAAACTATCCTACTTACTTAACAACTTTACTTTACTTCTAACAATTAAGCTCCAACAACAATAAGTCATCTACTCGGCGACGACACACTAGCGTGGGTCTATATAAATTTTATTAAAAAGTTTCAGAATATATCACCACTTATAGAGCACACCTTTCTTGAGTAAGTGACCGTACTTTCAATTCTAAAGCTCCACGTGCACAGCGTGCAGTGAATTTTTTTGGGGGGTCAGCGACAAAATCGGTCAGGCTGCCATGCTCGTTCAAAAGGTGTAAAGTGTTTTTAACCTTTAAAACCCTCGAAGAGACTTTAAAACTTCAAAGTGCAACTCCTGATTTTGACCTTCCAACATCTTTTTTGTCACGCGTTTATCGTGGGCGCCTATTATCAAGAATATAATAGCCCCTTTTCTTGCTCTTGTTACCAAAAAATCTTCCCATTACCTGGCTGGTTTAGCAGTGTGCGTATCATAGCGTTTCCTGTAAATTCCGGGTTCGATCCAAATGTACAGAATTGCTGTGTGGAGCATTATAGCGATAATCAAACGAACGAACCAAGTAAAAATGTTCAAAGCCAGCTGAAATAAAAGCTTTTACCTCAGCTGGCATTACATTAGCCAAAAATGGAGTCAGGGTACTTTACCTGTGGACGCGTTCGGCTGGACGTGCCAGGTTCCAGCATGAAACAACGTGTGGACGCGCGAGGCTTCCAGTATGAAACACCGTCCGAGGGGGCGCGCGAGCGCGCTTATCATATACAACCTAAACAGTATCCAATTCTAACCCAACCTAACCTAACCTAAGCATTTATGAAACAAGTAAGCGAAATAACTCGCTGACGTCATAATTTGCTGACATCATAACTTGCTAACCTCAGCACCTGCCACCAGGATCGCTACGACTCCAGCATCCAACTCGTCCACGGGCATGCCCCTACTGCATCCAGCCTGTCGCATCCAGAGGTAAAGTACCCTATATGCAAAAATGTCGCGTACCGAACATGGTGCTGATGGCCTTTCAAGTCTGGACATTTGGAGTAATACCTCACTTCTAGGACGATACATAGTAAACTGCGTTTACCCATAGTATAGTATAGTGATAGTATATAAGTCCATGGTTTACTGGAAAAGCAGATTCAAAACTGAAGGCGCAGCTAGCATCTATACGTCCGCTTTGAGTTTATGGGATGGCAACCACCACGATGATTTTCACGGGGTACACAATGTTGGAGAAACATCAGTCTGACGAGTAGGGTAAAACACGCATGGCTACAGTTACATTGTGATACTCTTTGCAAAATTTATCCTGATACAGGCAAAAGTTTGAACTAAGTTTCCAATAGCTGTTCGATTTTCTAAATTGATGTTTGCATCATTTTTTTTAGGTATACAGCGTTTTCAAATTTGTGGCAACCTGCTCAATACATGCGTTACCTTCATCGCACAATTAACGACAGAAACGATGAATTATGGGATGTGTACCCCAGGATGATATATGGTAAACTGCAATATGGTAATCCTACAATATATGTATTTATTTATTTTGTTTACAAAATTAGTGTAACCCACCTATAAAAAGCATGACAACAATTTCAGATTAAAACAACAATTTCACGAATCTTATTCAGGCGAGAGCAGAGGCGAGAACACGGAATACAACCAGGCGCCGTCTTATTTTTTTTATATGGCGGCGCCTACGGTTGTACTCAGTTCTCACACTCGCCTCTGCTCTCGCCTGAATGAGATTCGTGAAATTGTTGTTTTAATCTAAAATTGTTGTTATGCTCTTTTTAGGAGAGGTTACAATAATTATTATTAATAAAATAAATACATAAATAGTATATATTGTAGAAATGGCCTTCGGCGAAACTCATCAGATCTCATTCGGATGAGAACCGGAGGTTGGCTGGCGCCATGTTGGCTTTATTGACGTCGGCCAAGCGTTGGAAGGGAGGCAGAGTGCGAGGTTTGGAATGCATTCTTTCTAGTACAGTACAGTTGCGACCCCTGATTACATACTGTACTATCGTTCCCTTCGACCTTGGCAGTGGATCGCACTGTACTAGAAACAATGCATTCCGAATCATAGCTCTCTGTACTTCTTCCAGCACCTCGTAACACCAACATGGCGCCAGCTACCTTCCAGTTCTCGTCTAAATGAGATTCGCGAGACGCCAATCCCACAAACTACTTATTTATTTTTGCTTTATTTACAAAATTATTGTACCGCCTAAAAATAGCAATATAGCAAGTTCAGATTAAGACAACAATTTTGGAGCGAAGCGAGGCTAAAGGCCATGTGGGGCTTCGTTTATGGATCCACTCCAATGCAATCATTGTATCTGCACCACGAAATAACTACTACATCCATTTACACCAGATTTTGTACACTGATAAGTGTTACACCCAGAGGTGGGTCTAACAAAGAAAATTAACAACCAGAAATGTTGTTGAGGAATAATCGAGGTCACAAAATAAACACTGAGGCAGTGTGACGTGCTCACCTATTTGCTCACCAGTAGTTACTGAAGCTTGAAAATCTGCCGCATTGTTAGTAAATGTCAAGATGGATGTAATGCGCATTTGGATTTCTGTCCGCATTAATTCTCAACTGGAGTCCAAATTTGACGCTTTCTAACACAAATTCGTCAAATTTGAGGGTGTTTTGTGAGTGGTTTTTGGCCGGTGGCAGAAGCGTAGCGTGGCAGCGCACAACTCTTGATATGCCTGCATGCTGAACGTAACGTAGTAGCACCACCCTGGTGCGCAGTGTGAGATTATCCTCTAGACCATTAGTAGCACTGCCGTGGTGCGCAGTGTAAGATTTTAATGTAGACCCTTCGTGATGCCGCCCTGGTGCGTAGTGAGAGATTTTCGTTTAAATCCTTAGTGTGCCACCCTGGTGTGCAGCGTGAGATTTTCCTCTACACCCTTAGTGAGCCACCCT
>JAHWFP010193421.1:10824-25439 GCA_023313725.1 Lithobius niger
TGCTACTCCTCCCTTGGAACCCCTACTGTTTTGTTTTCTTAGGGAAGTAAATATCTTTTTTTCAAGTTGGCTCTAAGAGCTTACCTTATTAAAGCAATATTTCGTTTGTTACCGATTGTTACAGGACACAACCGTTCACATTGTCGAACGGTCGTTCTTTTCCTTTGCTACCGTGGTAAGAATGAACCCGCTTGCTCTCTTTCTGATTGTTACAGGGCACATCCTTGAAACTATTAAACTCGGCTCTAATAGCCAGCATTATGGAAGCAGGATTTCGTTTGTTACTGATTGTTACAGACATTGTTGGCCGCTCGCCCTTTTTCATTATAGTGCATGATGATTTTGCTAAGATCATTTTTCTAAGTGTTAAGTATTCCAAGTTTCTAAGTATTATATATATAGAAGATAGATAGATAGAAGATAGATAGTTTTATTGTTTGATAATGCTCGAAGGTTTTTTTTAACGAAAACTTGTTTGAGCTACAATAAAAGCACATAAAAAGTAAGCAAGCATATGAATAAATAAATAATACTAATTACTTAGTGTATGCATAATAATAACATTAATTAGGCTATAGTGATTATTAATTTCATAATCAGTGTATACACATTATCAATTTTCGTACGTAACTTTTCGTTACTGTCAATTTTAGTTCCACACAATTTTGAAACTTTTAGTTACAAGTTTGTTCGTTACCATCATTTTTTAAACTTAATCTTTAATAAAAAATCTACTCATTTTCTTAAGTTGTCAATTTAACAATACCTGTAATAATTATAAAGGTTCTAATTATCTTTGTTCCTGTATTAATTTGTCTTTTAATTCTTGCTTTTGTTATTTAGTGTTATAAATGGTTTTATTATTACTGCTAGTCTTATTTAATATTAAAGAGTGAGAGAGCGATTTCAATTTTTTTTTAATAACAACCCCAGAAACAGCACACAATCAACTTTCTTCAAGTCAGTGGCAGGATTCGAACCAACAAATTGTGGTTTAGATGGCACGATTCTGGCCAATCAGCAGCTGCTCTCTTTTACGCCCAGGGAAGCTCCACAAAAACTCACGATGGGCGATTAACTTTAGTTTCGGTCGCCCTCATACGACCAAATGCATTTATGGACGTTTTCTTATAGTAGCCTATAGCCTACATTAGATCATTGCCCCCCCCCCCCACCCCCACCCCCGTTGCCGTTAGAGGATAGGGCGACAACGCTGATAAATATTTCAAACGTATTTTCTGTCCCAATTAGAGCTATCACTGAAACAGTCGGATTGAAGCCAGCCACCCAAATTTTGAAAGTGTAACGTTGGTTGTAAATGCCGAACTACGTCCTTCTTCCGGCCTTTTTATTTTTAACTACCCTTTCGCTTCGCTCACTCCACTGGTGTCGATCCAACCCTCATATGGTTTAGGTCATTTCTTTCAGGTTAATTTGTCTGATCGAAATTTGAGGTCAAGAACAAGTTTCAGAGCATTTTTCGCGTATTTGAGGGTCAGAAAATCAAGTTACAGCAACGAAAATACGCCTATCCAAAGCGCAATTCATCATCTTTCGTTTGGCACTACTAGGTGCCTTAGTTCAAAAGGAGTAGAGGCACACGCACGCACCTCATACTTTTTTAATGATTTAGGTTCTGAAATGTTTAACGTCAAAAGTACCTCCATATGAGACAAAGTTGAAGAGAAAACTTTCGGCGGAGGGTTAGATCGTCCAAGAAGGGTCGAAAGGGACAAAACTGTCTCCATCTGGTAGGCTGTAGTGAGGAAGGGGGAGGAGGGGTTAGAAACTCGTGGGAGATTTTTCAAATGTTTTAAGCTCGAAGAAAAAAAAATCGCACGCTTGTCACACTTTGTGGAGCCGGAAACAAGCCATCTTAGGCCAAGCTGAAAGTCATTTAGCATATTTGGCCCAGACCCGGGAGCATCAGAAAAGAAACGCCAGGACGCAATTCTTGGCAGCGAGTGGGATGATACCAATGAAATAAGCGAACCTAACAAGCATGACGTGAAATATGGTGCAAAATAGCAGACCTTAAATACAATGCGTGCAAGGTTCTATAAAAGAAACAATCCAACATGCATCGATTATGCATTTACACGGCACCGTTCTTGCGCCGTAACCAAACTGCGTTTTCGTACGTACGTAACAGGAACAGGCAATCCTTCTGAAAAGGGATGATGAATAGTGTTTCGACCGAAAGGAGATGACATGAAAAGATACTCACTCAGTCTAGATATTTATGATGGTGGTCTCGATCTTGTCTCGTCATTCGAGACATATATACCCATCGTCTCGGTTTCGTTTTGGTCTCGACCAGTCGTCTCTTTGAGACCACCTCGTAGAATGTCAGGGATTCTCAGTTTTGGTTTTAGTGTAGACTTCTTCTATTTTATGTGATGCGGATCTTGCTACCAGATAACAACAGCAAGCTGCCATCAACGGCTTCAACCGTTACTTAAACAAATTTTTTTAGGAGGAAAGGGGAGGCAAGACGAAACAAGAACTCGAGACATTCAGTAGTCATAGTCTCGGTCTCAAATACAGGTCTCACCTCATATCTGACCATGTTGGTTTCGCCTTCGAATTTCGAGAAGCGATACCGACACAAGCTTCATCTCATACGAACACCACTTATGAAGAGCTTTGATTTCACTTTCCTTAAAAAAAACACAATAAAGCCATTTTTACACAATCGAAGAAGTCCACGAAACAGTCAAGACACTGTGCCTTGGTCAGGAAAGTCCCCCTTGGCCTTTCAACAAATCACACCCATCCCTGGTGTATTCCGTGGGTTTGTTTCAAGTTGCTTGTTTTCGTTCAATTCCCCCTCCCCCGCCCCCCCTCCCCCCAAAAAAAACTTGACACCTCGCTGCAAAGATGATTATGTCAACAGTGCTTCTAAAGATACGACCACAAGTTTGTTGCAACAGGTGCCGTCTATTATTGTTGCCCAGCGGCCACCACCGAAGAGCAGACCAACTAAACGACGCCACGCAATTTGGCGGGGCAGTTTTGTCCACTTGGCCTCGGGGGGAACGCAAGAGTCAAAATGGGCGTCCACGTGAGTCCAGGAGGAAGGCATTCTGACCCCAAGTCTGTCGTAATCTCCGTTTACAACAGAGTCTCGCCGACAAAAGACGATTTCCATAACAATATGTCCACCCAGCAATTACGGCGCCGCATGGTCGTACTTTTTAATGGCCGTACTGCATTCCAAATAGTCAGTCCGTCTCTCTCTCTCTCGATCCGACCGTCCTTCCAACGTCCAACCCAACCAACCAAGTTGGGTATTCCAGCACTCGCCTCCCCTGTCCAAAAGTTAGCTGAATGACCCACATCACCTTGGCACCAGTATACTACACGCGTGTGCAAAAAAAGTAAAACGCAAAAATAAAAGTAAAAATAAAATAAAAAATAAATAAAATCTGTACAAGCTCTACGTCGTCCATGAGTCGGATTTGTGGTGTAGGCCGCCAAGGGGTTTAGCCTAGTCGAAATTTCGGAGTCGTACCAAATTTCGTTTGTTCGGATTTACCCTTCGAGTCACAGCCCACGAAATATTACGCCAACCACAAGATGGGAGAAAAAGTAAGTCCGTTGGTGCCCCACAAGCTTTGTTTGGTGTGTCCGGGCACACCAAGCAAAGCGAGCAGGCACACCCCAATGATCAGCATCATCTCCAAACCACGTGATTGCCGATGTGATTCCCACGCCTGACCCAAGTACATGACTTAAAACAAAATGAACACAGCAGTTCCTGATTTCGAATCAAGCGGACACGGAAGCGAGCGAACTAATCTAACACTAAAACAAAAAAGTGTGACACTCAAATGCAACAGGACGCGAGATTACAAGTTTTCGCTTAATCTATTATCTGTCGCCACTACAAACCTAGGGGACTTTGTAGCGAGTAGTGCATATTAGGTACCAGCAACAGTTTTGGCTGTGCTGACCATAGCAGTCCAACTGGCTATGTCGAACTCGCAACACCAACTGAAGACGTAGTGTCAGACTAATCGTATTTATACGCGTCGTAAGAAGATTCCCGCCAAGGAATTACGCAGTGGTAACGGGTCGTGTGCACGAAGCAGTTCCGACTGGTTAAGCAGAAGGGCACACTACCTGCATAACAACTGGTGCTTGGCCTCTAGCTGGGTTGACAGCTATTGGCCGCGTGCACCGTCGCTGCACGTATTGTCAAGGAGCACTGCAAAGTGTTGGCTTCGTGGTTTCCACTGTATTTCAGTGTCATTCTGTTGCATCTGAACAAATCCAACACCGAAACAAACGAATAAAAACACACGATAAAAACAAACACACTCACAGACAGACAGGCAAACGGAATCCAATTTCAGTCAATTATTAGACCTCGCTCGCTTCGCTTGATTGGCCCTAAATCAATTAAAATTCGTTCGAAACCCACCACGTTAACGGGGCTTATAGTGCTGACCAGGCCTCGAAAAGCAGTAACATAGCCACGGTTTTCTTTTTTTTTTATGTGTGCAAGGAGAAGAGGGATGGGGCACATAACACCGTGGTAGCAGTCATATGATGTATTTATTCCCATCCCGCCTCTAAAAAACCCTGCACGAAAATGACCAACAAGTATTTACAGTTATAGACATATTGTAAACCTGGAGTGGAGGCTAGGGCTAGTCAGCCTCGTGCTTTACGGACGGTGTCGAGGCTAGGGCAGCGAGTTTGTTTTGTTGCTGGCGACTCGTTGTAAGTCTATAAAATGCACTTGCACGTCCGAGTCAACAGGCTATGCACTAAACAAGCGGCTGCAGTAAAACACCAACTTCAAAACTACAAGCAAAGGTTGCCAAGACCAGCAACACTCACTGGCCACGTCCAAGGAATGCTTGAGTATGCATGTACATGCATTTCTGACATGCCAGACTTTCTATTAATTTCTGGATTGGCTTTCAACTACTGGTGTAGTTAAATAACACCATGAAGAAGTACGACTATTATACTGTGGTAGACTTTCCATTTGCGCATATCGGAGTGAAATAAAACCGATCCTCTTTCTGTCTCGTATACAGGCACAAAGGGTGAAGATTACGGGTCGATTTCATAAATTCGCATCCTTGGCACATTTATTGAAAAAAGCGCAATATTTCCGCCCACACATGGGGGCCGTCACCATAGGCACATAAAACACTGCAAAAGACGTAGACTATTTACGAACACTGTTACAGTCAAATAAATACGGCATGTAATAACTGTTACCAGTCTTCATAAAAACACTAGGTCCTCTAAAGCTTACAATTAAAACATTCTTTGGTTTCTTACCAGACTAAACGAGAGAGCACTTAAGCACCATCTGCCTCTGTTTTAGCGGAAGTGGTTAAGGTAATATCGTTTAATAGAACTATTTATTTTTTAATTGCTCTATACCCAACCTTAACAACTTCCGGTAAAATGGCGGCGTGTGTTGGTTAGGTGCTTAACCTCTCTCGTTTACTCTGGCAAGAAATCAAATTTTGTTTCAATTTTAAGCTTTAGAGGGTCTTGTGTTTTTTTATGAAGACTCTAACAGTGTTTGAAACTATGTTGTTTGCAGTGTTTTACGTGCCTGATGACGGCCTCCATGTGTGGGCAGAAATATTGCGTTTTTTCAATAAAATGTACCAAGAATGCAAATTTATGGAGTCGACCCATAATAGAGATGGAAGTGGGTCACTTTTTGCGACACGTGACCCACTCGAGCCCTGACCCACAACCCACTTGACCCACCCGACGAAGAAAAAAATGTGACCCACCGTCCGTGACCCACCCCACGCTATGAAAAAATTAACGCAGAATGCAAATAAAACAGTACGCAATTTGGGTTTTTAGCCTTCTAGGGAAAGGCTATTTTTGAAAAGAGTAAGAAATGTTTTAAAGGAGTTTTAGTAACACCACTGTTCACCGTCTTGACAGTCTTGACCCATGACCCACTTGACCCACGATAAAATTGTGACCCATTTGACCCACTAACCCATGGGTCAGTTCCATCTCCGAGTCCCATAATCACTCTTTTTTTTTTTTTTTTACATATACAGGGTTTCTCAAAAGTCTTTTACCACCACCCTAATAACTTTTTGTCCAATTGGTATACGAAACTGTGACTTTAGGCACCGTCATAGACAAAATGAACAATTGATGGAATATAAATTCCCGTGGCCCATACTCGTGTATTGGTAGAAAATAGCAAGACTGAAGAATGCATACACTTACAAGAATACACAAACAGTAGATAACACGTTAGGCTATGCACACGGTTACGGGCCGCCATTTAGGTTTGGAAGCACCGACCACAAAACGATTTGGGGAGGTGATCCTCACTTTAATTCTTTCGAACGATGTAACTCGAACCTCCCCCCTTCCCATTGGAAATTTTAACATTACCCTCCCGCTCTCAGAGGGTGTAGCTTTGCCAGGGCTGTTAATAAGCGAGCGATGTACGGTATAAAACTTTAATTTTGTGTTTAATGATGGTGTTGATATCCTGCGGTGTTAAAATAGTGCAGGAAAGAAAAGCCAAGACGCATCGAATAAGTTTTTTTCCCCCATGAAGGAAATATAAAAGGTTTTTTTTTTCTCTCACGAATCAATCACGTTTGTTGTCGCATATTTCATCGAGGTCCAGCCAACGTTACAGTCAGCGCGAAACCAGTCAAGTGTAACGATTACGGCAAGTGATTTACCAATTTTTGCCCGCTCACTCTTGCCAAGCATAACAACATGTCCAGCCAGCACTTCATACAACCAACTTTCAGGTTCTACAACATACAAAAGAATACACAATATAAGTGCTAATTCACCAGTAAAGCAATATCAACTTTGCCCCAACCCAAGAATGTTTTTAAAATATTGCTCGACTCATCATGACCGCATTTTCCAACTGACCATCCCTTTCTTACAGGCATGTTTTTGCGACCTGTTTTTATTGCCTGAAGAAGGTATTGTTACTTTAGTACTGGAATTTGAAATTGTATTTCCTCCGGTACACTGCAGGCCTTGGCTTTCTTTGCTGTTATAGAGCAGCGCCATGTGACGTCATATTGGCTACATGAGAGATAGCTGCAAGGGGCACTAGATTAAAATGGAGGGTTAAACAACGGCACTTCTAGTCAAGGCAGTGCTTTGAGAGCGGATTTCATAGGCTTAAAAAAACGTTGTTTTCGCCAATCCCTTATGCTGCTAGGGTATAATTGGAAAATAAAGATTCCACTTGCTTAAAAATGTCAGCAACTGCCAACAAATTGACTAAAATAGTGCATTACAGGCCTAAGAAATCCACTCTTAACAGCATTACCTTCAATAAGACGCCCTTCTTTTCCCCCTCCAGTGACCCTTGCAGCTAACCCAGTTACTGGCTCCAGCATTGAGTTATATACAATAATACAACCTTGTGTCACTGCCCTATTGTTATTTTAGTCTTCTGTAAAGCGAAATCTGGGAACACTATTGCAACTACCTTTCCTGACCGTCCCGTCGCCGTTTTCAACTTCAGAACAGAACCAGATACAAACAATGGTTTTCACCAATAGATTCCACGTCCAAAAATTGGTTAAAATGAATTTTAAAAATATCGAAAGTATGAAGCGGAAGAGGCCCACAAGTGGCCGGAAGTGGCCGACAAATGAGCCCATCATCTATGGAAGCGGTACCAGATAGAGACAAACAGTTTTACCACTGGATTCAGCATCCGAAAATTAGTTGTAAGCGATAAAGAAAACCGGAAGTATGAAACGAAAGTGGCCCACAAGTGACCGGAAGTAGCCCACAAATGAGCCCATCATCTATGGAACGGTACCAGATAGAGAAAAATGGTTTTCACCATTAGATTCAGCATCCAAAAGTTTGTCAAAATGAATAAACCCGAACGTGTGAAACGGAAGTGACCCACAAGTAGCCGGAAGTGACTGACAAGTGAGCCCATCATCTTTGGAAAGATGCCAGATAGAGACAAACGGTTTTCACCACTAGATTCGGCATCCAAAAATGAGTTTAAATGAGTTTTAAAAATCCTGAAGTGTGAAGCGGAAAAGCCCGGAAGTGTGCAAAAGACCGCTTGTGATCAGGTAGTCGCTGCCTTTTCTTGTTTATGTTTACTCCGAAAGGGTAGTGGTTCGATTTGAATCCCACAAGGGGGTGATATTAAGATACGGAACTCAAAACCAGTACGACAACCATAGGAGGGAGTTTCCTTTCTAAATTTGTATGCGATTTCAGCCAATTGTCCTTCACTACTTTCAGTTCTTCACATGTCTAAGCCATGCTCATAGTCTAGACGGTCAAAGCCACCCTTCCAGTCCAATTACACTCTGGGTTAATTAGTACTCTTAGAAAAACCAACTGTGGATCGATAACTGCTACATGGCTGTTTAAAGTGCACTGGTGAAAAGCAAAACAAAAAAACAACACCACAAAACCATCAGGAAGCTGTACACGCATGTAATTTTCTGCAAAAGAAATATATAAAAAACTAACATACAATCCCGTAAACACATCTTTCACGTTACCAGATGTTAAAAATGTTTTTGAGTTCCATGTGAACCTTGATCGGCGTGGGGTTCGAACCGGCGAGAACTCTGCTTGCAGCCGATCATTCTTCACTCGGCTGTGCATTCTCACGTTCTTCGTTGTCCTCGGAATCCCCTCATAAGGTTTACGTTATTTTTCATTCGTTTGTTGGTACCGTACGAAAGATACTAAACTCAGTCAAATTAGGTTACTTTCCATTCGTTTGTTGGTGTGAAAGAGACTACCTTAGCAAAATTAGGTTATTTTCCATTCGGCGAAAGAGACTATAACCAAAAGCTTATTTTTCATTCGTTTGTTGGTGGGAAAGAGACTGACTTAGTCAAATTAGGTTATTTTCCATTTTTTTGTTGGTGCGAAAGAAGCTATAACCGAATTAGTTTATTTTTCATTAGTTTGTTGGTTGTGTAAGAGAGTAACTTAGCCAAATTAGGTTGTTTTCCATTCGTTAGTTGGTGCGAAAAAGACTAAACTTAGCCAAATTAGGTTATTTTTTATTCGTTTGTGGGTGCGAAAGAGATTCAACTTGGAACCCAAATGGGCTTATTTGGGCTTAAATGAGATTCAATTAACCAAAAATGGGCTTAACAATAATCGATCACCAATCGACACGAGATAATGAGGAGGGAGGGGGGGGGGGAGAAAAAAACCCCCTACACTGTAGCTCGCAAAGGGACTTCCTGACCTTGACCATATACACCCCCACCACAGGGTATAACGGGTTGCCCAACAAGTGAAAGTGACCTTGAGTCCAGTGGACCCCTCCACACATTGCAACAAGTGACTGCCAGACTGGGCTTTAGCCGGGGGTCAGTCTGTCTCCAGCTAGCCAGGCCAGCCAGCCAGCCACAAGGGCAATTTTTGCCCATCTCATCCCCCCTCATTCTTCAAGGTCACACCTGTTGAATGCTCCCCCGCCAAGCCAAACTCTCGCCGGTGCTTCGGGTGATCACTCACTTCAGGGGGTTTCCAAGAACTTGCCGACAGCTAACAGAGGGAGAAGACTGTCAAGGTACCTTGGCTAATACACTGCCTCTTTAAAGTCTGCGTTCCTTCGTAAACTGGTCAGTTTCTTGTTCGAGAGGCAGCGTCATTTGCCACTCGGGACAGACGTCTTGGAATCAACCAACCGAAAACGACTGGCCATTTTTTTTATGACAACAACAGAAGAAAGAACCAATCCACTATTTTGAATTGGTTGATCTTAGTCATTCGGTTTTTTTCATGAACGTTAGTTGTGTTGGAGCTAAAAGGGACTGATAACCCATCCTGCCGTGAAATTTCAGACGTGTTTGGTTTGTAACACCAGTGTTTACTTAATGATTTATTTTTTATGCTAAAAAAAAATTGTATGCTGTATAGAATTGACAAAAGTTTTTTCATGCTTTTTTTTCCGTTTTTTTTTTCTACTTGTAGCATAAGATAAAATAAGATCCCAATTTTATATTTACAATAATCTTGCTTAATGTGTATCTGTAGTCTATACATATTTCGCTCGTTGAAGTTACGTGAGGGTCAGTACACTGGGAAAGCAGTCATAGCATATCACAACAAAACACATGCTGGCATCTCGCGTCGACACCGAACAATACCAACCTAAGGCTAGGAAAGAGCCTACGAGGCAGTTTCGTAGGCGAATCCTGTTTAAATGTGTTACATCAACACAAATATAATCACAGGCTCTATTCCTACTTAATTACTTATAGCAAATTGCTAAAAACACTTTGGTGCCAAAGCTACAGCAACTAACGAAGTCTTCATGTGGGCGTATGGCGAGTGTGGTTGGGTGGAGGCGACATCTACCGATAACGCCAAACACCAAGCACACCTATACAAGGCCAACTGAGATAAGCTTGCTGTGTGCCTCCGCCGGTTGCAACAATTACCGTCGGGGCAGTGGGAAATCATGACTTCTTACTTGATTGGTGTTATGTTACGCCAGAAACAGCTAGTTTTACTGATTTCTTTTCAAGATATTTCTTTCCAAGATTTTTCTTTTACTGAGAAGTTAATTACAATCCTCCTTTTGTCAAAAGAAATTGCTAGAATTTCAGCAATATACCAAACGACACGACACTTATCGAGATGGGACGAGATAACAACGGGGTCATGATAACATAACGAAACCGAGATAAGTTGAAAGTCGGTTGAGACATGCGAAGTCTCGTTTTGTTTTGTCGCTACGGTTTCTCTAACACACCTAACCACAAAAACACCATACTGCAAACAAAATTTAATTTAAACAAATTAACTAAACATTATCAAGCATTATAACGCATAATTACTCTCTCTGAAATACAAGTTATACCATTTTAGTTTTAGGTAAAGCTAAAATACTCGAAGCAAACAGTCTGCATTAAAGACTGGCCTTGCGGGGAAACAAGATACACTAAACTGAGAAGAAAGAAAAGACAGCTGCCTCGGCTGGGACTCGAACCCAGGACTACCCGCCGACTAAAATACTCAACTTCATCTCTTCCATGGACGTTGTAGTGGTTAGGCTTACTTCCAAATATGTGCTGTAGCCTACGGACGTAAAATTTTTTCATTTTTTTTATTTTGACGAGCCTTAATTCAGCCGAAGCAATTAATGCTTGTATGGCTGAACCGGCTCAATTTTGAACATTACCAGATTTTTTAAGAGAAGAAGAAATCCGGTAAAGGGATGTGCCAGCCGGGGGATTCGATCCGGGAAACCTCCGATCATCGTCGTGGCTGAAAGATTGTCCAAAATTAGCCAGAAAATAATCCCATAGCCGCTGAAGGAGCAAGGTTTATAGACAATGTTTCACAGCTTAACTTAAGACTTTGTTTTAACTTATCCCACTCTATTTGCCAGTATGCAGACAGTCTTCCAGCGTTTGTGCAGATGACGAAGCAACTAAGGCAGTCAAGCAGGTCTAGAAAGTTCCAGCGATCGCCACCAGATGCCACTAAAAGGCGCTTTACTCTCAAAACCGGAAATAGAGTGAGTTTCCCTCGTCGGCCGCTGTAGGGGCGCTTTCGGATATTTTACGTTTCACCATAGCAACCACAAGGAAAGAGGACCCAACAAAGGACGCCGGTAACTCCAGCCCCCTAGCTGCAAACGGTAGCAACTTGAAGTAGACCTACCTGGTCATTCAAGTTTATAGGTATCCAGAAAAGGAAGTATGATCAAGTCCTAATATGGCCGATCCATCAACAACGAGTAGGTCGGCGAGAAGGGGGCAACACGAAATTGTTGAATAGGTGGGTTATGTATGCCATCAGGGTAACCTTAAAACCGTTTGTAACCTTAAAATTCGAGGATTTTTCAAGGATTTTTCAAGGGCCGGTCAATGAAATTTCAAGGGTCAGAAGTTATTAATTATGAATAGAGACAAAAGATAAATTTGTCAAAAATCATGAAATCTTATCAACACTGTGGCAAGATTTTGTTCCATTACATGAAACTGAAGGTGAAACGCAGTAACATTGGCGTTAGCCGCGCTTCTACGATTAAGTTTTTTTGTTTTTTTTAAATTCATTTTTCATGTTTACGTTGTGCACTGATGTCTGACACGGAAAACGGAAACGGGATTTTCTGTTATGGGAATTTCCAAGACTATAAGAGGACTTTTCGAGTTTTTCAAGGACTTTTCCAGGACAATTCCAGATTTTCAAGGACTCGTAAGAATCGTGTCTGTTAAAATTACTTCGTGTTTGTCTGGTATTATTAGTCTACAAAAACGATTTTGTGTTACCGGACCGAATTTCTTAAAATATTATTTTAAGTTGACAATAATCCAGCAGACGACTGCTTTTCGCGCAGTTTTCAATGGAGTGAACAGTAAAAGTACGCCAGTGAAACTGGGCTTTTCGTCAGGGGCAGCAAGGCAGGCAGAGTTGATTAGTTATTCATGCCACTCAGTTCACATCATGAAGATCTAACCCTTTTGTCACAACGGACGACTGTTAAGAACTAAATCCCAGCAGTACACCGCAAACATTGCGAGGGTTCCCTGGGAACCCCAAACGTAGTAAGCAATCACAGCCCCTGGTCAGAGTGAACGGCTGCCAGCCAAGAGAACGCTGGATCGAATCTCGCCACCGGCTAAGATGCATAAGGGCGTGTTTACACAACGACTCGCCTTTGCATTCTCGTAGCTAGAAGCTAGAAATTCTCTGAAATGCCAACATGGCGGCGGATTTAGCTCGCAACGATACGAGTCAATAACTGAGTTTAGAAGTGGTTGGGAAAATTGTTTCGTAAGGAGGAATTCTTTACCTTATTGTCACAAATTATAAGACGGCAAGCAGTTGGTCAAACGATGACCGGTTTAGCTAATCCAGAAAGCGTTGTTGCCATGGCAACGACGCCTTTGCCATCGCGATTAAATTTCCGCTGCGAGAAGCAAAAGCGAGTCATTGCTTAAACGCGCCCTAAATGATGGTACATGAAAAATTACTAAAAATAATATTGATGGGTAAGAGTTATCTTGCGACACACAGTTAGCGATCGGCATTCATTGTTGCCTGCCAGTACTAACGTACCATTACCTGTAGAAACGAATGCACAAAACTCCGTAGCAGTGAAACCAACCGTTCTACTGCCCTTATTACACTGACCATTATTCAGGAGGTTTGACACACTCCCAGCGATAGCCATGGCTCCAGTAGGAGGGAGGGACAATTTTGCTAGGTAATTCGAAGTGGAAATACCTAGGATCTTTTACCTGTCACAATCGACACGAGCAAGAGGGCTCGTCTCTTCCAAGAAGAGCCCGGTATTTTACGCTTTACGGTAGTACTGAAATTTCACTGTTAGTCAATGTTTGGCACCTTCGTGATTTGAGTCATCATTGATAGAAATTCAAACTTAGTATCTGAACGCAAGGATTTCCATAAATTTAGGATATTT
Organism: Lithobius niger; assembly: GCA_023313725.1. Classification (NCBI taxonomy): domain Eukaryota; kingdom Metazoa; phylum Arthropoda; class Chilopoda; order Lithobiomorpha; family Lithobiidae; genus Lithobius; species Lithobius niger. The sequence continues at coordinate 24,245 of JAHWFP010193421.1, forward strand.
TAAATTCAAATAATTTAATCCCTAGTCACTGAAATAATCAATAAACATACAAAAAATCGTTGTAAATTATTGGAGTAAAGGAAACACAATAGCACAACAGTAATCATCATACACTAAAAATAACTAAGAATCGGTAGGCCTATTCTGGACTTGTTTTTTATTGCCTAATGTGAGCAGAACTCGAAGCAACGAACTCCGGATGTAGCATTTAGAGCAGGTTAGGAAAGCCTTTATTATGGCCTTGGAAAGTTAGCTCAGTGGTAGGATCGTTCGAATTGTTATACAGAGTTCGTTGATTCGAGTCCCAGTCAAGTCACCTAACTGAAATGTGGGTTTAATGAATAAATAAAACGTAAATCGCTGTGAATACGAAGGTAAACCAGAAATAGGCTATAAACAAATATCATACAGATAAATAACGTACAATAAGGCACCTTTATGCATAGACTTTGCATTCAAGTGATGTGACCCGGATTCGAACCAACGACCAGTCCATCACCAGATCATTAATGAACCGAATTTACCTGGCTGAATGGTCATCGTGGCTGAGTGGTGAGAGAGCTCAGCCTAGTTGAGGAGGTTAGCGGATCTGGTCGAACCCCTGGAAAGAGGACTTTGACAAAGCCTCTACGCCGGCCAGGGTAGCGTGAGAGGATACCATGCTCCTTCAGCGGATATGGGAACTATTCTGGCCAATTCAGGACAATATTTCGGCCTCTACGAAGATCGATGGTTTCCAGATCGAATCCGCAGATTGGCACCTCCCTTTACCAGATATTTCTTCTTCTCTAAAGAGTCTGGTGGAATTCAAAATTGAGCCGGTTCAGCGATACGCGCATTAAATTGCTTCGGCTGGCTCAAAAAGAAATTAATTTGAAAAAAAAACTTATGTGGACAAGTGGTCACATCGTTAAAGGCGTTAAACCTGGTGATGTCACCGGTTTGAATCCAGGTTACATCACATAGGTGTATAAAGGTAGCTTACTGTAGTACGTTATTTCTAGTGTATGGTTTAAGGATCTTAACAGTATCTAATGTATGATTTCTCTGTTGAGCTATTGTTTTTTGACTCGCATTAAAATTGTGTGCCTAATGTTACTAGCCTGCCATTTTCCTTTCGTTAAAATACAATTCACCGTTTGAATTCATACCGTTAGTAGAAATAGAAAAGGAAATATAGATTGATGGTGCACGA
>JAHWFP010193421.1:25539-51524 GCA_023313725.1 Lithobius niger
CCCAAAAAAAAATACCCAAAGAAGTTAAGCAACTAGAGTGTCATGGCGAGATTTGAAAGCGTTGAGTGAAGGAGCGCAAACAACAGATTGAGGAAGGGAGTTCCAGGGTTGAACAACCCTTTCCGTGAAAAAGTGAAAGCGTAGTTTAGTCAGAGATGCCGTGCCAGAAGTATAATAATTTTTTCATTCCCTAGAAGTTGGTTTATCCATTCAGTTTATCCATTCTACGGAATGGGTTTATTTTGTCTACGAATTAGAATTAAAGAAGATAAGCAATCAACTCTCACGCCGTATTTCGTTCGTTGCCCCACAATCGCATGGTTCGAGCATTTCCGCTTGACTTACCAACATGAAAAAGAAACCCAACTACCATAAATTCGAAACCAAAACAATCCTTCAAGAACTTCAAAAAACACTAACAACAATTTAGCACCCTTCAAAGCCACTACAATATTCCTTTCAGCTCAAAACCCATTCAGCTACCAATGGGATTTGTGTAACTAGTGCGGAACTAGTTCCAACTAGTTCCAAGTAAACCTTATCTCTGATGGTCTTGCAAAGGACGGGAACCTAAAACAGAAAGACGTATGGCTGACACCGTAGAAGAAGAGTCGAAAAGGGAGCAGCAAAACTCTATTTACCCCTACCAGGCCGTCTGGATAGAAAGAAAGTACGAGGACCCCCAACATCTGGCCCCCGGCTGGTGTGGCCAAAAGACGAGGGTCACATTTAGCATACGACTCCCATTTATCTTAGACTTGGGCCAAAGCAGAAGACTCTCCAGACGCTATAAATTAAGCCACAGTCTGGGTCTCTCTCCCTTGCCCAGCTTTCTTCGGTCTATGGGTATTTCGCTGACGAGGCTCTTACTTCCTGGATTCGGATAAAACAAAGGGGGCTTGCATAAAACTGGGGTTAAGAAAAAGAGCAGCGGGTTACGGGTGTGTGTGTGTGTGCGTCTTGTGTGTGTGCGGGGGGGAGGGTGGGGGACAGAGCAAAAGCTGACGCTGGCTAGTGGATTCTTTTCGAATATAGGCTACGTACAAGGTGCACACGTAAGATCGATTGCGAACTCAAAGAAAAAACTTCTGTTATCGGTTGTTGCAAAATGTTGCCAAAAACATCAAGTTTGTGGTCATGATGAATACACACAACGGCCAGGAGTTTATAAGGCGTGAGGAACCTGGAGTACTGGACAGCATTCATGCGCCCAACGTGGCGAATGTTCGTACTACATAAATTGGGGAAATGTAAGCACTGGAACGAAGTTTGTTTAAAAAGAGAAGCCAAAAGTACACAAAAGCAACACAACCCGACGTTTCGAGCTGACTTCAGCTCGTTATCAAGGCAATAAAAACACAATACACTTAAAATTGCATCATAAAGGTACAGACAGATAGCATAATGCTGGCAAAACAGCAGAATGCTGGCAAAACAGCCTATATCAAAACAACAATTTGAACAATTTTAAAAATGGATTATTAAAAAAAAACTACAAGCAGGAAGAGTAGATGAGAGTGACCTTTTAATGCTAAAGCACATGAAGAAGTGGTCAAGCACAAGTGGCTTTCAGCAGAAAGAGGTCACTCTCCTCTTCTTGCTTGTAATTTTTTTTTAATTCGCTTTTTTTTAAATGTTCGAATTACTATTTTGACTTAAGCAGTTTTGCCAGCATTCGGCTATCTGTCTGTACCTTTATGCAATTTTAAGTGTATTGGGTTTTTCATGCCCTTGATTATAAGCTGGAGTCAGTTCGAAACGTCGGGTTTGTATTTGAAATTGTGCACTTTTGGATTTTCTTTTTCAACGTACGTACTACATAAACGTATCCAATTTACGAGGTATTTTAAAATCCCAGATTTTTATGCGGGCATAGCTCAGTCAGCAAATCGAATAGATCTAAGAAATAGATTTATGACTAGCTGGTAATCCGTCTGGGAAGTCGGTCGGCATGCACCCGTCGGTGGCTTCCTTCATCCGGATTGCAGAAGTCCGCACTCGCAAGCTATTTCTCAGTTGGCATTGTGTCCGTAGACGATAACACCTCGAACGCTTACGATGTTAATAATGTAGATGGTGGTTTGATTATAGGTGGTACTTTTACTTAAGCCTACTACCGACTGTTTTAAAAGATGATGACAATCACGTGATACAGAACACGCTAGAGTATTTTGAAGCTTAATTATTCAATCCTTGTTCAAGTACTCCAGTAACCGTGCATATCCTATGCGATAGGCCTACTATTAAAAATAGGAAGAGTAACAGCATCAGCATGAGACGATATTTTTAGTGTACGATTTTCGGTGATGGCTGATTTTTTAATTAGTTTAATATTGTTCACAGCAATGTATGTACTCGTGCACAAAAATAGAACAAAAATGGCGAACTTGACCTGAAAATAATTCAAATTCAGCTTATTTGTAGTGACAATACTTAACAAAATTTCGTTTGGCGTCCAATATTCAGAATAGGGGAGAACGGAAGCATGGGTCATTTGCACCACTAAAAGAAATCCTGCCCAAATTTAGGCAAACAAACAGCTGATGAGCTAAAAGATAAGATATAATTTATTACCATACAAATTGCTAACAGGAATCAGGAAGGAATGGTTTATCATCCACTAACACTTGTACTAAAAAGGTTTTAAGTTTACAAAAACATTTTAAAATTCAAAGAAAAACAGATAACAACAACGATAATAGTTAATCGCCAAATACTAAACCACTACTTAAAGATTTTAAGGTTACATAAACATTTAAAATACAAAGAAAAACAAATGGTAAGAAGCGTAGGAAAGGTAAGACGACAACACTGAAATGAAAGGCAGGAATAGCAGAACATCTACAAAACAAAAAGGTGGGATGACGCCAACCCAAAATAATAACCATGTATAAAATGGTGACGAGCACGAAGGGCAAAGCCACTTACTCGAGTAAAATACTAAATGGGTATTTAAAAGTCATCGGGGAGTATAGTTACCGGAAAATCTAGCACAAAAGCTGGCCGCTTCAAAAAAGGTCTGAGGCATGATTTTTCCAACATATTGGTGAAGCGTTGCACAGTCACAGTCTTCTCCGGTAAGGAAATCCAAGGGTGAACCACCCTCACAGCAAAGAAATTCCTCCTAGAATCAAGGTGTGCCGATGCCACCGCCAACTTAAACGAATGACCCCAAGTGATTTTTGGTAAAGCAAAGGTCAAAGAAAGGAATATCAACCGCCATGAAGCCTCTAACGATATTAAGTCAAACCTAAGTCCGCGTACAGTCTACGTAGGTCGACTGACTCTATAGTCCCACACTCTGCAGACGTACGCTCTAAGGGAAGTCTTTCAGGCCAGGGAGTCGTTTTGTGAAGCGACGCTGCACTGATTCAACTGATGATGAGCTAAAAGATGAGTTAGGTCTGGCTCGCAAACTCAAGAAGAGGTCTACCAAAGACCTTAAAAGCCCAAGTCTTAACCAGTGGGTTTCCTGACCTGAAGCAGCGTTCAACAATTGCCAAACGCTTATAGGCCTACGCTTTTGCAACAATTAAGCAGCAGTGCGTGGACGATTTAAGATTAGCTGTAAGATGAAAACCGAGATCATCGAAAAATCGAAAGGCTGCGTAACTGTTTGTCTGGTTTCACAACTGAATTTGAGCGTTTAGAATGCACGTATACTGTCAAGTTATGTCTAGTGCCACATTTTTAAATTCTGCGAACATGCTTACATCACATTTCCCAACATTACCCCTTAGCACCACATTATACTCTTTTTTTTTACCCATCAATTATCATCGTCTTACTGTTAGCCTATCAGAAAACCCAGACAAATTAATCGATACGCCTAAATCCCCCACCCCCCCCCCCCCCCTTCCGCCTACCCACAGTAACCCTCCACCTTATACCTGACTAGACTGAGACCGAGAAAACCTTTCCGGGGCTTAGGCAACATTTCCTGAAGGCTTAATTCCGTTAATAACCTGCCCGATCGAAAGGTCCTAGGGTTAATAATAACAACCTTTGTTTTTGAGTCTTTTTGCACCCCTGACTCTCTGGGTCCTTAATGAGAAAAATGGCCACTCCAGTTAATTAACCTTTTGCAGGGGCTTTCGATAAATTTAGGGACACGTCGTCCAAGCAAGAACAAGGAAGGGAGACACAAAAGGACGGGTGCAGCTGTGAAAACACAAGACCGGTCGATACCTTTTTTTCTTCCTATTACCCATTATTGTTATCAACCACACTACTTAACGCAACATTATTTTACTCTGTCTTAATTTGTTATTACTTTCTACACCCAAGGTACTACGACACTAGTTCATTACATTTTTCCCACTCGTTATCTGTGTACAAGGTACACTATATATCAACTTTTTTTGTCTTATAAATAAAACGAAATTAAAGTTATAAGTATTGTTTTTTGTTGTAACTGAGCAGTTTCGCACAAGATTTGTAAGAGGTTAAATGAAGGTGAGGGATTAAAGGAAATACACGTAAGTAATTACACTTACGACACTGTGCACTGACTGATAATACCCATCCTGTGTACCAGCTCAGCTTCAAGACTAATGTCGAGCCTGATAGTTAGCACGGCTGGTTAGCGTGGTAACATGGTTAGCATGTGACAGAGGTCCCACGTTCGAGCATAACCTCAGCAATCCCCGACATTTTTGGGAAGAGAAGGACCTTGTGACACTTCGTGCTCATTTCGCTCGCAGCATGTAAAAGATCCTAGAAATTTCTTAGGAATTACCTAGAAAAATTGCCCCTCTCACCTTCTGGTGGTATGGCGTCGGCAGGGTGGACTTCAAACCTCCAGCCTCCCGAACACTTGTGTGGACGAACATACCATATAACCTATTTCTTGACTCACATAGTACACAAAATGGGGGGCAACAATACAAAATTCGTGTGGAGGAAGAGTTGGTGGAATACAGTGATGTGAAGCCTACTGCCAGTGCACAGCGTCCTCAGAGTGTAGGCTACACCACGGAAAGTCGAACGGGAGTCAAACGGACAGTTGTCCGACAACTGGCCTCAGTGGGGTCAGGACGCAGTAAGAACGGTGGAACAGATAAGTTGAATTTACTATTATTATTTAAAAGAAAATACAAGGACGGTCATAAAAGTGCAGACCCACACACTAGCAGGGCAAATGTCTGTGTGTGGATTGGGGCCCGCACAAAAATGAAAATCAAACAAACACTGAGGAAAGATATTTCAAACATTCAGAAATTAGGTTTACATGCGAGAAATTATTTCACAGAAATATAATTATAACAATAAAATAAAAACAAAACAAGAAGAAAAACAATTTAAGTAAAATTGCAAATGATGAGACCAAAACAAAATAAAAACTAGAACGGAAGTAATCGAAAGAAAACAACAGCACAATACTTTGTCGAAAGAAAAGAAGAGAATGCAAAATGAATAGAATGAGTCAGAATATTAATTTAATGCAGATGCAAATCTATCCCCGTTGTCATTTGGACTTAAATTTCAGAATGAGCCAACCCACAACCTTCAAAATAAAAGTCCAGAGCTCCACCACTCATGGGTTTAACCAGGACTGAATAAATGCCATCCACATTGTAAATCTCGCTTTTTTTCCCACTGTTTGAACAAGGCCTTCCGGGAGAGAAACAGCAGGTTTTTTGCGCCTAGCCACAGGCCAGCTGATTTAACATCACCAAAATCTTATTGCACCAAAGCAATGAGTGTTAAGAGGCTTCAACTTCTTGGCACGTGCGAGAACTGGCATAAAGTCGGGAGGCAAGACACGCAATTTCAACCACAGTTGCCCTTGGCTCGAGAAACAAAATACCTTCCTCGTATTACCTTCGATTAAATAAATACGGATGCAAACCTATTTACGTTGCCTTTTAGACTTATATGTCAGACTGCCTCGGTGGGAATCGAACTCGGGCCCTTTGAAATCGAAGGACAAGGTCCTACCAGCCGTGTCAGTATGGCTCAGCGGTAGGACCTTGGCCTTTGATTTAAAAGGGCCCGGGTTCGATTCCCACTGAGGCAGTCTGACATATAAGTCCAATAGGCAACGTAAATAGGTTTGCATCCGTATTTATTAAACCAATCTCGAGCCCATTGGCTTTCCGTCCCGTATAACGTTCGTTTAAACGCTTGTCCTTCCGAACTGAACACAGTCATGTTCGGCCTGTACGTATAGCACAATGGATATTAGATAAAAACCTACACAGCGTAATTCATGACGTACGCTTTCCGCAAAAGTAAAAACGGCCACTAGTCCGACAACTGCCCTAGCAGAGTAAGGCCTCAGTACGAACGGAGGAACATGAGCAAAAATTGGGTTGGACACTCCTTCATGCCGCTCTAGCCTAACCCCCTCCCCCCACGTATCAGGCAGTCTACATTTCAGCCCCAACTTTACATCTTTATTGACCTAAAGTAGGAAAGCCAAAGGAGTAATAAGAGTTAAAGAAATACAGATGCAAACATTTACGTTGCCTTTTGGACTTATATGTCAGTCTGCCTGAGCGGAGAATCGAACCCACGATCTTTGAAACCATATCAGAAAAGGCCGTGTCAGCATGACTCAACGGTTGGACCTCGGCCTTTGGGTTCAAAGGTCGTGGGTTCGATTCCCCGCTCAGGCAGCCTGACATTTAAGTCCAAAAGGCAACGGAAATAAGTTTGCATCTGTATTTATTTATTGACCTACTACACAAATAATTTATCTTATTTTACTTTAATGCTATGTTATTTTCACCTTTTCAAAACTACCATATCGGGGTAAATACACGCCCCCCCCTCCCCGCCCTACCTCCCACACAACCAGGGATGTTTTTACAGGGGGGTGTGGGGGGGTGTCACACCCCTCCAATGTTTGGGCAGATGGCAAATTAGTCGGCACAATTACGTAATTTTTGGTCAGTCGGCAAATCAGTCGTAAAAATTACATAATTTTTTGGCTGGATGAAAAATTATGTCGTTAAATTTCTGGTTTACACCCCTCCAGTTTTATCCTTCCTGGCGTCTCTGCACACAACGGGCAAATTTACACACCCATCTGCCTCCTAACGCGCATTGCCTTCGATAAGCGTCTCGTCCCATCTGTCCACCTCTGTCTTCTTACAGACCTGGGTTCGATCCTGGTGAAGGAAAGTGTATATGTACGGGTCCGGTTGTTTCCTGCCCGTTGCACGAGGGTTTTCTCCGGGTACTCCGGTTTCCTTCCTCATGCGGTAACAAAAAACAACTGTCGTGATGGTGATACCTACCCCTTAACAGCAGCCGCTTGGGCTTTTAAAAAGCGCTTGTGGCCGACACGTTCTATATTCTGTTCGATTCTTCATTACGTGTTTTGTCAAGTTTTCTACGCAGTGAAGCCTGATTTTTTGATCGGAAACTGTGTGACCTGCTTTATTTTCTGCACAGAAGTTCGATTTTAAAACATTAGGCCACTACTCATATTGGGTACCAAACAAAAAAATGCGCGCTACATCAAAAACACGATAACCGATTGGCATTTTGCTTAAACCTATAGTCGGATTCCAATCGAGACACCTTGTTTCTCTGTCGCCAAGCGTAATTGATCAGCCGTGAAACTAGCGATAAGATTAACTTCTAGAAACACTTATGAGCGTTAAAGAAAAATAGGTTAACAAACAGATACGAGACAAGAGGATTGGGGCAATCTGATCAGAGCTTATTCAATGAACCAATAGCTTAAATTCTGACGGACACTCGAATGTTAATAATTTTAAAGAACTCAACAACAATTTAGCTCAAGGACAAAGACAAACAGCAACAAGAACAAAATTGTATTCTAAAATAAGACCAGCGCATGTGGAGGATTGAAAACTAAGAATTACGTCGGAACGCAAAGGCCAGTTCGGCGATTACTCCCGTTTGTTACAATACCGTTTTTTTTTTCCTTTCGTAAATTAGGAATTGAAGTTTGTTAATTTTTTTTTATCATTTAAGAATCATAATCGGGGAAACCTTTACTCCACGCAAATTTTGGTGAAAATTTAGTTCGTCACCCAAACTGGCAGAAAAAAAAAACTTTTGGATTGTTTTTAGTCTATAGGCCTACTTCCGTCTTTATTGCAAAAAAAATAAGAATTTAGTTGAAAATTCCTTACTTTTAGCTACTTTATAACAAAAAGATTCATTCCTCTTCCTTATTTTTGGAGTTATAAATGGGTCTTTATGCCTACTTTTTTCAATAAACTCACCCCGACCCTTGACAAAAAAAATCTTGAATTGTAATGCAAATACGAATTATGTTTATTATTTTGCCCTTTAAGTGGACAGAAACTGTCCAACGTTTCTTTTTTTCGAGGCATGCCCCTGTTGGCAAGTAGGACCAATTTACTTCGATATTCGTCGTACGATGTTGACGTCATCGATGTTGCCGTACGATGTTGGAACCTGCTGCCATCTGTCGGCCAATTTCAACATGACCGTGATAACCGCAGTTTCCTGGTGATACGATAATATGTGGAACAGCATCAGGTGAGAATTCTAGCGAATAACTAATAAACCTTGGCAACCACAGTCCTCAGATTGGAATGGTTTGATCGGAACATTTATTTCCTCCTGAAGCACGTTTCCGTTTAGCAGCGGCCAATTTGGAGACAATCTTTTAAAGCTAGTCGCAGCAGCCTTACGAAAAGTAACCATAGTCAGTCTGTCCACCTGTTTATCAACGATGCCCCCTTTTTAAGTGGATGGTGACACCATTAGGCAAAATGTCTTCTTGCAAAGATAAGCTCGTGCAATTTTCTATCATTCGCTTCTGCTTTAAAGACATATTGTCACCAACAACAAAAAATCGTAAGCATCTACCGGTGACGTGCTCTAGCGGCAATGATATTGTTAACCTTGACGGCTTGCTCCCAGGTGCACGAGGACGTCGCAATTTTTCCTCAGGGCGTGTGACCTGTTTGGAGCTTTAAAAGAAGCGGCTAGTGCATTCCTTCGCTTGGTGCAATTAGCGCTGTATGGCGGTAGATTCTGAAGACTTTCGTTCATTGACAACCTGCCTTTAAATATTTAAGATACTTAGATATCGCGAAATCAATGTTTAAATGTTTGGAACGTTTGAACATCCCGGAATAGGCTACGTTATGGTGAATATCCCTTTCATTAAAATGCCTAACTTCCCGAAAACTAGCCCGATAGCGATTGATAATCATGAGTGAAGGACGGACTGATTAGAAATAGAAATAGACGATGTATGGGGAATCCACCCACCCATATACCCAAGCAGCAGATGTTACGTGGAAGAGGTACCACCTTTATGACAGTTGCTTTCTGCCACATGAGGGAAGAAACCGGAGTACCCAGAGGAAACCCTCGTGCAGCGGGCAGGAAACAACGGGAGAAAAACCCGTACATATACACTTCCCATCACCAGGATCGATCCCGGGTCTGTACGAAGCCAGACATCTACAGCTGGGACCAGGAATCTGACGCCTCAGTACTCGCAGAACGACCCGTGCACCCATTTACCATTACACAGCACATATACCGTAAATCGCCTATTAACAGCCCAGGCAAAGCTATGGCCAACCCCCCTAAAATGATTTAAGGTCAGAAATCGTGAAATTACCAAGTGTAACTACACCTTATTTCACGATTTCTGACCTTAAAGCATCTTAGATCGTCATTTTTTCTGCTTGAGAATGACTAAAAGCGACACACATTCAAGGAAATCAATGTTTTACCACTTACATCGTGGTTTTTCTGCACAAAAATTTACTGACAGCTTCAAACATACAGCAAACTGAATAACCTAAATGAACTAGTAAACTAATAAACTTAAATTCCTGTACAAATGAGAACAAAGGCGTTGCATTAATCCTAGACCGAACCCAGATCACGTCGGTTGCATGAATGATCGCATAAAACGCCGAATTTTTTCGCGATGGAGTTAGGCTTGAACACCCTCCCTGGACAAAAGCAAGATTCTAAAAACTAATTGTAACTTTGTTACGGCCCACCTTCTTGTTTTAGCGAATTAATTTTAATAACCCATGGGCGTTAAATCGGCAATTTATGGTAATTCCTTTAGTTAATAGTCAGTAACCATTTTTTCATTAGGAAAGCTGGTTTTTGAAAGGTTTCTTTATTGGATGACTATTTGCCGTACGATTTTTTTGAAATTCACCAAAACACTTCTAAAAGTCGTGCATACTTTTACAGCTTCCAAAAATATTCTTTATGTTTAAGAGTATGATAAAAAAAAAAAAAAGGGGGGGGGGGGGGGGATTAAAAGCGAGGGGGCCTTAGCAATCATACGCAACTTTTTTCAAGTCATATTCCGCTAAAATTATAGAATTACTTTAGGAAGCTGTGAAAGTTTATACGATTTTTTAATGTTTAGGTGACTTCCAGGAAAATCTTACTGTAAATAATCATCCATCGTTAGAAAACACATTTTTGAAGCCAGATTCTAAGGCAAGAAAAAATGGTTGCAACCATCACCCTCCCCCTCCATCCACACCCCCGGGGCCTCGTTGTATTGCATCAATCAAACAATCTCAATATCACCAATTTTCTTTAGATTCCCCAAACTAAGTCAGAGTCGTACGCATACATTTTTACAGCATTTTACCTAAAATACTTATTAATATTTACAAAACTACGGCTTTAAAATCCATCGAACGTAGCTTTTTTAGCGAAAACCTTGCGCCAATCTGCAACCAAACTGCAATTGTTCACATCAATCACAGTCATAAGCCTAACGACTCAAATGTTCACTCGGAAATTACAAGACAACCCCCTAGGCAAATCAATCACGATGGGCAGTGCAGGTCCACTGCTAAATTGGATAAAAGTTCAATGAAGCCCACTTTCCATCGTCGATGACCTCATCCCTCTTACTGACAAAAGAGTTGAGGTGGGGGGAAGTGGGGGGGGGGGGGGGGGAAATAAGGGCGGACGATGGTCCTCGTCCGAGGGGACACAAAGGGGTGGACGTGACTGCCTGCCGCTCGTGCTCACAGGTGCCGCCTCAACACTGATGGCGTACCCGAGGTCCTGGTCACCCTTTCTGACCATACACCCACTCACCCCTAGGCCATCGTCATCCCGTAGGGAAAGGGTTTTTGTTATGGAGACAAAAGGGCTGGCGTCCTCCCACGCAATAACGCCAGAAAGAAAGACTGAAGGCTGCCCGTGAATGACGTCACAATGATGACCAACCTTTTTTTTTTGTTATACGTTTCAACGTTTAAGCCTGCAAAAAATTTGTAAGTTCAACGGTTTTGTTTTTTCTTGTCATATTTAATCAGAAACGAAGGAGGACAAGTGAGCAGCAATTAAAAAGAAAAATTTCCCTTCCAACTCGCCACTCAGACCGTTGCTCATTTAACGTTACAAATTCACAATGTTGAGTAAAAAATTACTGTCAAATTATTTACTTTACGTTTAAAGGCGCCTTTTCACCTTTCCAACTCCTAGGTGCAGCACCGTAGAATCTTCGAGCAATATAAAGAAAATAGCGGTCAATAAAAAAATGGAACAACCCTATTCGCAGCAGCGCCGCTATTACCATAACTAAAACGACATCACGTGACCCACATCAACCTATTGAATGACGGAGAATCTGGAACGTGGATGGCTGTGTTTAGAATACGGGCAATGCTATCGAAATGGTGAGCAGGCGCCTTTAAGTTGGTAGCTGGCAAAATCTAGACTGAAATCCTATTCTGGAATCAGCAATAGGAATGATTTTATTAATGGCGGCATGAGGTTTCAGGTTAGCATCAGCCAGATTGCAAATTAGGCAGATAAAATGAGGGTGCGCTGCGTTTAGCCACCACCATATAACAAAACCTTATTTGAGTTTCGCAGATTGTTTCCAGCATGAATGGGGTCGTCAAAAATAGGAAAAGTCGTTCACAGTTTTTTAGCTTCCAAGTGGTAAGTAGTAAAACGTACGCACCGTACAACGATTTAATGAAACAAGAAAGTGTACCGTATACCACGATGTAAGAGGTGGCACTTCTAGTTTGGAGACCCGAAACAATCTGTCATCAGTCCTAGGCCAGTTTCAGTTTCGTATTTGGTTTCCGAAAAACAAATAGGTAAGTCGGTAAGGCCATTGAATGTTTAATTTTAAACATAGGCTATACAGACACAATCATGTGGTCATTGAAATAGAGTAGAATCATGATTCGTACTAAGGACTTATCGAAACTGAACTTTTACTTCTTATAAAACCGAATACGAAACCGAAACAGACCTGGGACTGAAGACAGATGGTTTCGGGTATCGAAACCGGAAGTACCCCATTTACATCGTAGTACGGTACGTTTTACTGCTATTCTTCCATACGTAGCACGTTGTTTCGCTAAATAGTTAAATTGTTTCGTTAAATTGTTAAGTATAAACGCTATTTTCATCATTATGATGGTGCTTAATATTAAGAAGGTGGAGTTTTCTTTAAAGGAAAACACACTTAATTCTGCTTTATAATTAAGTTGACTAATAATCTGCAGTTAAATATTAGTCAAGTTACCAAAACCAGTGACAAGTTCTTACTTCTTGACGATTTTTGTCAGTCATATTTTCGTGAAAATGTCTAGTTCAAAGTATGATTCACCAACTTATTAACCTACACGAAAAACATTTTTTTTTTAAGAATAAAACTATCATTACCAAATTGTCGACCATATACAATTATCAAAATTATCAATTGGTTTTTCTTTACTGACAACAGCAAGAAAAGGCACCAACAATAGTTTTTAATATAGAATTGTTTCATAATATTGTATAAAATTGTACGCAATGGATTTCAATTATTTTTAATTGTGTATAGGCCTAGACATACTTAAAAAGGCGTAGAACTAGGGCGGTATCTGATCGCCTTCGAACCTCTAACTTTCGTTCTTGATTAATGAAAACATTCTTGGCAAATGCTTTCGCAGTAGTTCGTCTTGCGACGGTCCAAGAATTTCACCTCTAGCGAAAATCGCCTTATTCTTTAACATGATTCTCATTTGCATGTTTCCTTTCTAGCTATTTAACAAATTTTGCAAGCTTCACAACATGAATTTACGAACACAACACACAATTTTGTACGTCATCATTCACTCAGTTCCTAGTACGTTACATCACTTTTAGAAACCGAATCTGGTTAATGATCAGATTAATAAAGTAATAAACTAACAAATAGTACATTCAGCAACTCAACATGACACTATTAATACCTCCAGCTTTTGACGCACTCCCAGCCGTAGCCACGGCGCCAGAAGGAGAGAGGGCCAATTAATAACAGCAAAATTTATTCATCTCGTGAATCCAATAATTATCATAAATATTTTTCAAATTATTAAGAGATCTCAATGAAGACTAATTTGACCATATAGTTCAGATCTAACACAAGGGTCAAAACAAAAATCCCTTTTCCACCAATCGAGCACTAGGCCAGAATTACAGCATAGCAGTAGTCTACCAATGCTTTCAGGGCCGTAGAGAAAAACGGCGGTGCACGGCTATAACGGCCCCCCTCCAACCTCTTTTTTTCGCGATTTCTCCCAACCATTAAGTATAGGTCCTGGTCAACAGACACCAGAACGTTTTTTTTTTTTTTGCGTTGCATGCGCAATTTTCTGATCTCGCATTTGTATGGTTGGGGACCACGGATGGAACAGGGACCCCAGAAGTACCGGGGGTCATGGACAAAGTGCCTGTCTTGTCCCCCACTCTCGATGGGCCTGTGTGCTTTCAATGATGCGGGGACTAAGAATATTACGAAGACTGATCGTCTTCCGAACTAGATACTTCAAGTATTAATTCTTTAACAGTTTCACTTAAAGAAACACAGAGACACAGAGACACAGTGCACTAAGAGTAGACAGTCTGACAGTGTGTACCTGCTCACACCCCACACAAATTTGTTTACTTGTTTATTGGAAACTGTGTGCAAATTACGTTTTGGGGAGCTGCTTAAGCGTACACAAAAATATCGAATGCAGTGTCAGATTAAGTACCCTAGTGTACAACTCGTATGGAGGTGCACTGAGCGCTCAGCATCTTCAGGGCCAAATAGTACATAAACAACAAATTATATATCAAACATTAGCCAATTCGGTTTCTATAAGTGCAGCAAAAAACAAAATCATTCCTTCAACATGTAGTATTATTTTGTAAAAAAAAAAATAAAATAAAAAAAATGTCTGTACTTTTCGTGTGATTGACGTCTTCCATCCTGGCGTTGGCGGCCATCCACTTGGTCGTGAGGCTCCGACTCAGCTCTACATGACTTTCATTCATAACCAATCCAAATTGGGACTTACCTACACAAAGACAGAAAGCCAACATTCATATCACAGATTTATCACATTTACACACAACAAACAACAAAGCACAACAAAAAGGCTTGACGTACAACAAATATCACAAATATAAATGTACATTTTAGGTTTCTGTACGAATACAGCCGCCTTACATGGAATAAAGAGCATGTCCATGACCTTGCCTGATCGGTTACAAGATCAACCTTAACATTACATACTAATTTGTACGAAATCCACTTTTCCATTTTTACAATGTCAAAAATTATACTAGCTCGACGTCGCAGGGTGAGGTCACCCTGCATAATTATATTTCCTTTTCTAAATTTAATATTTACATTAGCCATGGCATTAAAAAGCTTTAGGGGAAAGGGGTGTTAACTAAAATAACTACCATCACTTTTGACCTAAAGCATGATATGTCAACAAACATATGAAGTAGAAATCCTATCAGTTAGGCCCAAACAACATTTTGGGAGTTAACTAAAATGAAAATTATCAGGTTTGACTTAAAGTCCTCGGAATGCCAAAAAAACGAAATAGAAGAAAACAGTTTACGGTAAGTAACATGAGAATAACTATTCATGACCTAAACTCTGGAATGCCAGCAAATCTAAGAAGTAGAATTCATATCAATTCATCATTTAAAAAAAAATTTACGACCTAAACCTTGGAATGTCACTACTACATATTCAGCATTTAGGCCTAAACAAGAATTTAGGGGTAACCAATATAAAAATTAGCACTTTTCACTTAAACCCAAGAATGTTACCAAATTCTAAGAACTAAAAATTTCATCAATTCACCAATTATTGACAGAAAACAAAAGAGAAAAAAATTAAAAATGTCAAACCCTACATAAAAAATTATAATTCTACAAAGAGTTTGAAAATTTTAAAAAACTGAATTACATCTCCCGTCTTAATGTGTTTTTTTTTTGTCTATAAAGTTATGTTTTTAGGATGAGGTAAAAGAACTAACGCCTGTCTAAACGATACATTCACTAAGCTATTTTTGCCTACACGCCGAGTCACGGCTGATTGCCGTGATGTCATCATGATTCAGCCACTGACGAACGAGAATAGCGATCTTTGGCCGTCTGATTGGACTAGCCCAGTCACGTGATAGGCGCGTCACGACAAACAGCCATGGCGCGTGGTATAAGAAAACATACAAGTAAGACCACCTGAAAGCATTTCCACCTAATCCTCTGGCACAAGTACAAGACAAACAAAGCTTGCAGTGAGAAAGCAGTGACGAAATAAACACCGAAAATTTGTTAAAAAATGCTCTGTTAAAGTTACATCGACGAGGTTAAAACAACCAGTTACCGTTACGGTAACAGGTGCATTTTACCGCCACTTTCCATTTAATAATAATAATAGTTTCCTGTTCATCTCTAGAAACCAGGGTGGATGGGAAGGGCAACATCCAGTGCCACTGATACCCAACCACATTTTACATAAAGTTGTGGAACAACTGATAATTGACACATTAAAAGACGCAACAACATCATAAGGCAGATGAAAATGTACCAAAACGATTAAACTGGACGGAATAAAAAGGGTTGCAGATTAAAATCATTAAATGTACGCTTGAAAGTCTGTACCGAGCGTGCCGAGACAATGTCTTCCGTCAGTACATTCCAAACAGGTGCTTTCGCAGGATTAAGAGTGAACCTTTATTTTAGAATAGGCCTACAACTGAAAAGTGCTTCTTAAAAGCGGGTGTCCACCAACGAAGAAAAAAATCTTTCAAATCTACCGTGGCGCCATCTCTGCCGTCATTAACATTTTTAGCTGGCTCCATGGTGCCCGAGGACCAACCACCATGTTTTCTCTCAGCTAGTTTATGAAATCTGCAGGGCACACGGTCTTTATTTTAAAAACATTTCTAGACATAAACTTTGCTTACTGTAATATTCATAATTATGTGTGGTCAATTATTGATGGCGGCACGGGAGAATGGAAAAATTATGAGCAAGTAGCCCAAATGTCCCACTATAAATAAGAGTGTCCGCAGACTCGAGTACCATGGTCTGAGGACTCGACGCATACTCGGGGTGTCTGTAACCTTTTACTAAATTTAAATAAAAAATAAAACAAATCGTGAGCGTATTGAAAAGTAAAACAAAAAAAAGTAGGCCTGCTAATAACAACGTAATAAAAATAACTGTGGTTATCACTTATCAGTAATGTGTCAGTATAGAAAACTGGAAATAACGTTCTTTTCAATTGCTGAGGTTATCGCAGGAAGTAAAGGAACAATTTCGTTAGAAAATGCTGAAATCTTTTACAAGCCACAACCGACACGAGCACGATCTTATTCCGGGCTCCTCTTCCCAAATAACAAGGGTGTGGCGGTGAGGCAAGACTTGAACCATGCAGCCACACTGTCCCCCCCCCCACGCACACACACAAAAAGGGGGGGGGGGGGGAGGGGGGATTTGGCCGTGTATCGGTTGAGAATCATAGAAGTCAAAACTTAAGCAGTATTTAGCACAGTCCCTGTAGAATAATATACTGGGTACAGTGATAGACTACCTTCGGCAAGATTCCGATGTAACACTTTCGGTAAGTGTTCAGTAACGGGATTGCATTGCACGACTTTAAGTAGCTATTTAAGTGGAGCACTAATGACGAAGCGATATACAATTTATTGCTGCAATGATTTTACATGCGCAATGACAGACAACACTCGTGCCTCATTCGCATTTTTTGCAACGATTTTACTTTTAGAGTTTATATTTTATTTGGCTGTGCTGAACGCGCATTTACCATCAACACGAACACCTACTGGTACGCAGATTAAAAAAAAAATTATTGGACCGTTCTAATACCAGTGTCCGTAACTGCTGTTCAGCGTAGCCACACGCAAACTTCCTTCACCGCACGAGTTCCTGAAACATTCCAGCAACGCTATTGTTGCTTTAAATACGGCAAATTCCGTACGTCGGAAATATGTATGCCTCTTCTGTAACGCAGTTTTCAGTTAAACGTATAGTGGTCAACAGAATATTATTATTCTGGATACAGAATTTATGCGAACAAACGTGAAATATTTTTTTTTTCTTAAAGCGTCTCTCTTCATTTCATCTGGACTTTTGCACAAACTTCAACTCGTTAAATACAACCAACTAATGACACAAATAAACAAACTCCCGTCGTAGCAGTCGGGTGCAAAGGCTAGAGAGGCTATTTTATAAGAAATTAAATTCATTTGTGATCGTCGGGGGAGAGGGGGGGGGGGATTGAGGCTTAATGGCGCGTCGACAGCCAGGTCAGTAGCGCCAACCACAGTGCAGAAGACCGGGTTACCCTGCGCCCAGATTCAAGAGATGTTAAACAAACCCCAAATCATGATATGGCTGAGACGCTAAACCGGGCCAGTCCTCCGAATACATGTCGAGCGCTCTAAACTCTAGAGATATACTACTTTTAACATGCATTAGGTCAGAAGACGATGCAAGATTATTCACATGTTTAAAATCAGACACTGAGGATCACACTACGTAAAACGGGTTAAAACAGAACCTTATTTCGAAGCAATGCAGTTTTGTCTTTATTTTCAGAAAATAAAAATGGACAAAGGACGGCAACAAATCACTGGATGGTCTGAGGAGAGAGGAGCTTGTGAAACGCTAGTGTCTTCATGTGATGACCAACTTGTAACTTGCTGCCTTTGTCCAATATTATCCGAAGAAAAATGAAACCAAAACAGCACGAATTCAAAACATAAAATATACTGTTTTGCTCGTTTTAATCGTTGTGCTCCTGAGTGTTTAACTTTAAACTAAATTTAAGCATTTTACCTACAACAGCACAATATCCACCACGTTGGACCCCTCGACCCAACGTTGTCAGGCTTTGAAGGTCTGCTTCAATCCGGATAACAACCAGTTTCCGCCAAGATCTGGAGTGGATTCTATACAGGTAAATAAGTTAATAATCACACGGTGGTGATAGAGAATGGCCGGCTACTTTGGACGAGTAGGCTTGGAAACGCCTTCCAAGCCACAGGTTTATTATAACGCAAAACCAGACATGATCCCCTTCAGTCACTTACTCCCCTTTTCATACTGCGAGAACCAAAATAACACTGTAAAAAGGCCAGTGGGACCACATTGTTATAGGGCCAGACATATCACAACAGGCAAGGTTCAATGAATAGGCCGGCCTAACAATCGCGGAAAATTATACACGGGTTAAATAAGACAACGAAGCACAATAGCGAAATCATAAATTAAAATTTTTTACAAATGGGTGGTGAAAACTTGGAGCATCTCCCTACCAGAGATGTGTTAGCAACCACTGTAGGAAAATTCAAGAGTGAAATTGCGAAAGTATAGAACTTTATTCCCCCCCCCCCCCCTCCGGGGGCATTTTCCAGCACTTTTACGGCCATGGAATTTAATTTTCATCGAAGTGAAGTGAAATTTTATTCACGTATTTTTTTTTACAGTGTAAAACAATTCGGAAATTGAGTAAAGAAATAAAAGTCCCACAAGAGCCAAAAGCTCGCCGTGTCACGTGTTGTTTCCAAATAAAATAATAAAAATATAATAAAAATACAAAAAAAAAAAAAAGAACGTGTAGTAACCCCAGCAGGAAGAACCCTAAAAACTAGAGGGAGGAGTGTCGAATTTAGAGTCCCGCATGCAACGTGAGCTTTGTTCCGGGTTCCAGGGGGCCCAGAACAAACTGAGTACTAGAACAGCAGCCCGATGATTACAGTCCTGGCCTCTAAACCAAGTGGACGTTCCTTCGAATCCCACACCTATCCTCCAATGTACGTATAGGACTTTAAAAATAGTCAATGACTTCGGTCAGAATCGGCTCTAACCTTTTTTTAGAATCGGCCCTATACTTTTTTTTTCAGAATAAGGTCCTAAACCTTTTTAGGACCGATTTTCTACGCTTAAGTTCCACAAACGTTCAACCCGTTCAATGCTGACCTGTCTTAACATTATAGAACGTTTTATTCATTTCTTTATTTCTTTAATATTATTTATTGTTTGTTATTATTATGTTCTTTGTCTCTCGTGCTATTATTACAATTATGAAAACAGCTAAAAATTTGTAAATCGCACAGGTGTGCACGAATTCGCTTCCATAGGTAATATTGAACATTACGATTCGAACCTGTTTTAAGCTCAATTCAGCATCAGTCTATACACGACCGTGTTTGCCAATTAAACTAGTATTACACGAATACGTTGCATCTAGGTATAAAGCTAGTCCAGTTCTTGTTCGTCCTCAACAGAATTCTATACACTCCTGACGGGGAATACTGTGACCAGATTCGAACCCAGATCTCTGAACCAGTGAGGCTGAGATCTTACGACGGAGGAATGACCATGTTTTCAGTGGTAGTGAGTGGAGTAGTCAGAAATTTTGTTGGGGAATGAAGGGGGGGGGGAAACAACAAAAAACTGGAAATCAAAATGAGATCAGAGAATTCGGAAGGCGGGGTGGGGGGGGGGTGGGGGGGTGATACGTTCCTTGGATCCTCCAGTATAAAACAACTCATTTACAGTCATTTCAGCGACTTTGAAACATGAAGCCAATTGTCAAAGTTTTTTCATTTGCACGAAATCCTTAGTCCTGTTTATGTACGTAGGCTACTTTTACCAAAAAAATTTTACACTTAATTTCAGATCTCTACACCCTCCCCCCCCACCCCAATGCGACACTTCAGGATGCTTCATGAGGTGCAGAAGGTCTTTTAACACCCCTCCCCCCCAACCTCCCAAAATAAAAAAAAACGGGAAAGAAATTTAACAGGAAACCAATACTGTGCATACACCCACCCTTCTTTTTTATGTCCACCCATCTACCCATGTTTTTTTCCCATCTCACACATTGTAATACTTTATGCAAGAACCCCCCCCCCCCCCCCAACCCGGCCCAGTACGCAGTATCCGAATACGCAAAAAATTGAACGCTGTTGGTCGTAGTGTACAGCCCAAATAAGATTAAACGAAGAATGGGTAAAAAAAAAAAAACCTTAAAGAGTAAATGAAAGAAACAGGTTTAACAACGATGCGAAAAATATTGAATTTATGCGAATGGGATCCAACATTTGCTTCCCGCGTATCGCTGGTGGGGGGAGGGGGGGGGGGTTGCACTCCCTGCCACCCCAGCCAGTCGACGAGGCCCTGACGTTGATTTGAATCTGTTCACTTCATGCCAAGAAAATATAAGTTTCATGCAGGCTTACCGCATTCTTAAGCTATTTTTAGTGCAGACGCAGTCTCTTCATTTAGCCATACATCAAGTAATACCATATTATCCAGTCTATTCCGAAACGTCAAAACTAACATGATTGGTGAACAGAATATGTGACATACTCCTACACTAATCAACTAGGTCACCGCCACTGATGCGCAACAATACGGAACAATCGTGCGTCCACTCCTCGTAAGTTTTCAAAGTATACGTCTTCGACCTCCAGACGACAGAAATAACAATTCAACAACGACCCAAGACTAAAAAGGCTACGCCGTTGATTGGTCACCCAAACGTGCACGTCCGAGGTACAAGTCGTTCTCGAGCACACCTGCATGCTGATGAGTGCGCAACGCAGTATCAAGCAAGCAGAAAATTACGCCCACATTCGCAGCTCCCAAGTCGTTTCGCACTGCCACTCCGCCATTCAGAGCTAAATTACTGGACTATACCCTCGTTACAACGAACCACTACTCCGTTCGGAAATGTTAACGTTAGAGAAGTGGGATGGGACTAAAGCATCCTTTAAATCAAGACTTGTGCAGCAAGGCAGCTTCGCCTTTAAGTTTCGGTATGGTACGTTACAATATCATTTGCTGTTAAAATAAATAAAACTGTAAATAAATAGAAAACACCAAAATAAGTAAAACTGCTACTACGGGATGTATAACAGTGGCGTAGACGATAATGCAGTGAGCAAAACTGATTTTATAAAAAGGTTTTCACCGGGACTTTACAAGGCCAGAAAATGTCGGAAAATAGTAAAAATGCGTTAGCTTTCCCCGCTGGAGGAGCTCACTCCAATCCCCAAGACCCTTAACTGTCATTGGTTTCTCTCTCCACCCCATTCAGCTAAATGGCTAGTACTGGCACTCAGTACAAAACCCTAGTTACGCCACTGATGCATAATAGCAGTATTGGTACTAGAATTTTCCTCACCTTTGAACGATTTCAACATTCGAACATACGGAATTGCTTTGCTTAACCACTAGTACACTCCTGTTAAGCAAAGCAATTCCGTATGTTCGAATGTTGAAATCGTTCAAAGGTGAGGAAAATTAATATTTCCCCCAGTTTGGGTTACTTTCAAAAATATCGATTAAGATAACTGATTTAAAAGAAAACACGAAGAAGCAAGAAAATAAACCAAGAAATGGCAAAATTTCACTCACTTAAAACATCAGTACCTGCAAGTGCGAAGTCTTGTCAACAGCGAGATCAATCAAACATGATGGAAGATCGGTTGTGTTCATCAGTGACGACTCCCACGCATGAATCCATTAGGAGAAACCAGATTCTGAAGCCGAATACTCAAATCGACATAGCGGGGAAACCATCGCCATTGGACGTGACCTCTTTGAAAATCCAACAGGTAAATTGGTACAAGGCCTGCTTAACAGGCTTCAGAAAAAACCATTTGCTATTGATTTGATGCCATTGGCTATTCCTTCTAAATCGGGGTGCAGGCTACCCTCCGTCACTCCAGATGACGACGAGTAGATAAGAGGGACAATTTAGCTGGAGAAGGGCAAGCGGAAAATTTCAAGATCTACTACATGCCGCATTTGACATGAGCACGAGACAACACAGACACCGACCACTTTTATCCTAGAAATGCCGGAAAGTGGCTGTGGCCAGGATCGAACCCGGACATCCCGGTCAGTCATGCAATCCGCCAGTCCACGGCCCCCTCCCCCCACCCCACCCCAACCCGGCCAGCAGAGGGCATCTAAGAAGGGCACTCACTCACCTGACATCAGCCGGTCGACCTTAGCACTATTGAGCACCAGATGTCACTACGTAGCTCCCCATGCAACCCCACTTTACGTATAGCTCATAAATTAGAATTCATTCCACTAACCTAACCCGACTACAACAGTATCAGGGCAGGAAAATCACTATATTGTAATCACTATAGGACGATGCTAAGTGATGATGCCTGGGTGTTAGGTACACCCCATCAGACAACCAGAAGCACATTCAAACCAAACGCAGCACAGCATTTTGTTGCTGCTCTTAACATAGAAGCGATAGGACGTGGAAGAAGAGATACGCCAACCTATGGGTTATTTGCTACCATACTTAAGCAGGCTTTAATCAGCCAATACTTAGGTAGTAATGCTAGATACACAAGAAGACCAAAAGGTGTATCCAAAGACTTACAACTGAAGAGCTAGAAGGAAAGGAAAACATCGTCTGAAATTGAGAGTCTGGGGAAGAGAGGAAGATTCATCATCTGGCAGAAGGAGGTGGGCGCCTCTCAAGCTGTATACCGTTATCAAATGATGAAGTATGGACTATAACGGGGACTCCTTTCCAATCACTGACAAATTTGTAATCGGCTCACTTTAAGTAACTTAACGTCGAGTGTTCTCATCACTAAACGACCAGTACCACTGAAACACGACACCCGGGGGGGAGGGGGGGGGGGTAAGAGTTCCCATACCTGCCAAAGCAGGTGGACAATGGACAGTGTCTCACGCTGCAGTGATCAACAGGTTAAGTAAGACTCTAACGGGAACTCCTTTCCAATTACTGACCAATTTGTAATCGGCTCACTTTACGTCACTTAACGCGGAGCACTCTCATCACTTAACCACCACTACCACACTGAAACACGACTCGAATCGATCAAATACATGCTCGATTGAAACAGAAGTTTTGCGAAGGTCATTCTCGTTCTTTTCTTCGTTTTCTTTATCATCGTGACCTTCTACTGACCCTGAAGTCACGTTACGGGCTCGCAACTCCTGTCTGACTCACAGATTAATGGCTATTGGTCACAATTTTCTGAACTGCCTGACCACCTATTTCCTGACTTTCGGGGGCCATTTTCTCCCTTCCAAGGTGCAATTTCGCCCAACTTTCCCACCTGGAAAAAGCTTAAGAAAAAGGAAACGGGCAGCAACAAAAAAATGCAAATCTGCTTCAGTGCCTTTCTCTCCACATGGTCAGTGCTTTGTGGCCAGGCGTAGCATTGCACCAGTAGGCACACAAGACCACTCAGTCACTTCTTGCCCGCCAGACCAGAGCAAAAGGCAGATGGGCTTTCTCACCCTTAGAGTCGCTTTACTTACCACGTCCGGCCGGCATTTTTTTTTGCCCCTTGATCGTTTGCTGTGCAGGACAAACATCGCCTCGCCTTTCGCGAACGGTCTTCAGGGTTTTTTTTTTTTTGGTCAATGCACAATGTAACTGCATTCGACACAGCCTTGCACGGAACGATTACCAAAACTAAGACAATTTGATTTCCGTTTTCCAAATGAGAGGTATTTTACGTGTTTAGGCCTGTATCTGCACAGACTGGTAGACTCGTGCTATCACGTCTTAAACAAGGTTTTTTTCCCCCTTGGGACCTAATGCTGCTATAGCTAAACTAATGCTGTTATAGACAAACTAATGCTGTTATAGACAAACTAAGGCTGCTATAGACAAACTAATGCTGCTATAGACTAACTAATGCTGCTACAAACTAACATTGACAAAATCGAAGCGGTCCAGAGGAGATATACAAAAAGATTTCCTGGACTAGGAACGAAACCTTATTGCGAGCGACTAAAAATACTCAAACTCGACACTCTCGAGTGTAGACGTCTGAAGGCTGATCTCATCCTTACTTTCAAAATTATTCACTGTTTACTCCCAGTCGATTTACCGCTTTTTGATTTTCGTACTGAGACTCGAACCCGGGGATGTGATTTTAGGCTTGTAAATCCCAAGTATAACCTGAATTGCAGGAGGGCATTTTTTGGTCTGAGAGTGGTTCCTGTTTGGAACTCGCTCCCAAATGACATTGTTTCGGCACCGTCGTTACATATCTTCCGCAAAAAACTTAATACGTGTGATTTAAGGGCACACTTATTGCGCCCTGAAAACTGCCCTTGAGGCCAGTCACCCCTATTCTCCTTTCCAAATTTCTTCTTTTCAATCCCTTTTTCTTCTCCCCAGACGGTTTTTAATTCTTCTTAAATTTCGACGAGCATTTGCTAATGCGAATTTGCTTAAGTTTGTTTTTAAAATTTGGCGTGCTGTTAGTGGTCCACCAGGACCCTTGCACGTCCACTTTGCTCTTTTAAATGGTTCAAAGGAAGTCTTATTATTATTATATTATAATGCTGCTATAGACAAACCGGATGAATTTTGAGCCTCACTGGGACAGGGGGAGAGGAGGGGGGTTAGGGGAGAGCAAAACTAGGAAATTCCATCCGGAAAACCTCATATCATCGTAGGAGCCCGAAATAATGTCCAGAATAAATCTTATAGCTGCTGATGGAGGTTGGTAGTCTCGCACACTACCATAGCAGCACTCACTGGCAGGAACTTTGCCAGCGTTCCCCTTCCAGTCAATGGCCTGATCAGCTCAGTCAAGCAAGTAGTCTTAACTCTTCCACTGATCAGTACACAATGACCACAACATTTACGTTGCTGAAGACAGGATGAACGGAAACATCATGACTAAAACTTATGATTATCTCGTTTGAATCATTTGCTTCGCGGGAACCCGAACAAAGTGAGCATGCACAACCGAGTGGTCAGAAAGACGCGTCCAAGTCGGTTGGACTCCTACACGAATTCTGCAAACCACCACGGCACAAAATATACACCACGTCCAAAAGTCTGAAATTGTAGAAAGGTTATGGCTACGAAAAAAAGAAATATTTACTAGTGGTTTTAAGTGTAGATTTCGGTAACCAACTAAATTACAGATGGGGCGAAATGTTACAGTGCTTATAGGTAAAATGTGATTCTTGGAGCTATATTTGATCCTTTCGACATGGGACTATGCCTGGGGTCAAGGATGATTTTTAAAACGTCCATCGGATCGTTCAAAACGTGGAGGGAAATCAAAAACGAAGATTGCCTGTGTTTGGAGCAAGACGGCGAAGAACCAGAGCGAAAAAGGCGACCAGCAATATTTTGTATAGAACGGATTAGATACATTGGGTTCCCGTGTATTGAACCCTTTCTTTACAAATCTAAAAAGACCATGCTGTAGTTGTGCGCAACTCCTATCATACAAAAGCCATTGCTGAACACAGTGACGAGCACTATCACACTGCATTGAAAAGACTGTTTGTCCTTGGAACTTTCTTCCGGAGCACGTGAAACAACGTGCTCCGGAAGAAAGTTCCAAGGACATCATCTGTTAACTGCTTCAAGGCTCGACTTGACTATTGGAAGGACTGATTCGCTTTGGGTTTTTTTTTTGGCAGGGGGGGGGGGGTGCTTTATAAGCTTTGGCTTTGCGCCGTCTTTTATATAATCTAATCTAACCTCGAATCTAACCCAACATGTGACCCTGTCACTATATTCCTGACTGTACGAACATGCAGAATCGCACTTCGTATACCTCCAGCCTTACGCATTAAACACTACAAAAAGATCGTGCGATGAATAAATAATATTTCCAAATTTACTCATATGAAATCGTGGTTAAGAGATTAGATGAAGACGGTGCAAAGCCAAGTCTTGCAAAGCATCCGCC
>JAHWFP010193448.1:0-14055 GCA_023313725.1 Lithobius niger
TAGTTTGTTATTCTTACATAATCGTTGTTAAAGTGGAATTTTAATTATAGTCGATCACAGCGAAGATTACATGACGTTTAGAACTTGTACGGGGGAGGAGGGGGGGGTAAGGAGATCGACCGAAGAATGCAACTCGTCACTGTTTTTTTTATAGTTGTCCAAAAAATGTCACATAAAAAGCAAAAACCAAGTAATAGGATCCTGTCATAACCAGCAGTTTGCAATAGCGCTTTGCAGTAAACGTAAGGACTTGTTGCTTTTAAAAGGTTTTAGCACATGAAAAAAATACTAATCCAGATATCAAGTTGATGTCGAATACCCGGAGGGGACAGAAGCTATAAAACTGATTACTTAGAAGGACACCTAAACTTAACAACATCTTGCCCATTCAAAGTTGCCTTTTGTAGCTCGTCACCATTAGGGCGCGTTTACGCAAAAAGGCCTTCTCGCTCACCGGAAGCTATTTGCTAATCAACCGTTATTTATTTATGATTAGTTTCCAGTTTCTACTAAATGAATGCGGCAATACATAACAAATTAAATGTATTATAAATAACAACACGAATAAAGAACAACGTGCAACAGTAATTTTAAACATTGCTACAACATTGTTGTCATTTCACGCCGTTTCCAAAATTTGCTATTCTTGCACAAAGCACAGCTCCTCGCAGTGATCAGACGACGGTAGAATAAATAGCTGCTCACAGTGAGAATTCAAAAACCAACATGGCGTCCATTTCTGGGTCATCGACTTGAAGACAAACCATCGAATGCCGGTGTTCAGAAATCAGTTCGTCGTTTTGTACTGCAGCAAACATTGTTTTCTTGTTGTTGTCATAAATGGACGCTGTCATGTTGCAAGCATCGTACGTCGTGTCGCGAGGCGCAAGTAGAATATCTGCGTCCGCGTTGTTGCCATGGTTACTACGTATAGACAACTCGAAAGCCGCATTCTCCGGCAAAGGCGAGAAGCAGCCAGCAGATTTAGTATTAACCAAGTAAAAACTAGTGAGCAAGAAAATTGCCCTTGTATAAACCCGCCCTTACGCTCTTGCATTGACTACTCACCTCCAACAAGAATTACACCCAAAGTATTTGCTGCTGCACCAACGTATTCCACTTAATATTGTACAACAGCATTACCGTCCCAATTCGTAGTAACCCTTTCGGTAGGCACCTGACTACTTACCCCCAACAGAATTGTGCCAAAATATTCCGTACTGCACTTTACCTAATATTTACAAAACCCTTCGAAATTCATAACCAGGGTAGAAGAATGTATAGGTAGTGCCACTCTTTCTCTCACAACGGTAAACATTTTGGACCAAAGATGTACCTGCTTTCAACGATTTACCGCCAGAGGGCGCTGTCGTGAAGTAACGGGAAGCGCAAAGCATCATGGGGATCAAAAGTATTTAGCGTCACTAAAACAAATTGATCACGACAAGAATACAAAATTAGTCGGCTTAAAATATATCGTAATACAGATTAGGACATTAAAATAATTTTAAGAAAGATCAGAACTGGCTGATCAAGTTTTATTTTTAAAAACTAACATTCAATTTTAAAACGGTTTGTCGTTACGAGTGGGGCTAATTACCACATACAGTTTTGTGTTCGGAGAACGTTCGAGTAGCGTCCTCATCGGCCGTTCAGGCTGAAGCTTCTTCCGTGGTTTTCGCTTAGTGTAACGAACTGTACACAGTTTGAATGGAACAGAATAGGTTCTTCAACTTTGGATGTTGCCCACGCACGAGTATTTCGTCTGTTTCCGCAGGTATTGTCGCTATTATCATGGTTACCATGGCAACGATGCCGCCATGTTTTATTTCAAGTTTCGCCTCCTACCCGGACCAGACAAGTGCTGCCTTCTGGTGCCGTTGGTGGAAGCAGGTCTTTTTTTCCATCGTTTTCAGAAAAGCGTCACTACCTACTTAATCTACCCTGTTCATAACCAATAGTTTAATTGTATAATTTACACTAACCTCCAACGTCAACTATTTTTGACTCCAGCCACCTTTCCGTCCGCAGTTTGGCATTACAGTTGTAATTGCCTAATTGTGTGACGTTTGCTTCTCTTGCGGAATAAGTTATTCTTGGCGAAGTCTGAACTTTGATAATTTGATATTCCATGGGCCACGGAAAGGTGTAGGTCACGCATTTGAGGTTGAAGATCACTGGGTCACTCTGGATAATTTTCCACTCAAGATTGATAGTGTCATCATCACCTATAATGTTAAAGCAAAAAATAACGAAAAATGTAAGATTGTTCTGAAGGAAATGCGTTTAAAAAGTCGAGTACATTTAACGATGATGTCGCTACTGCTTTTTGTTACCATGACAATCATCAAGACACACGAATGTGTTTCTCTCAGCTGCATGCTAGTTTTCTCACTATATGTTGGTCATCACCAATTTGGTATATTTTGGTATTAGTTTATTTTTTGGTATTTTTTGGACTAGCCAATACAAATCAACATCCACCGGTCACAAACCATTAAAGGCTGTCTCCAATTGAAGAATGCCACTGTATATAGAATCTTTCATTTTGGTTCGTCAACCTGCTAACTAGTTTCATAGGACTGCGTAAAATTAGATTTTAATGTACAACGTGAAAACGGGTAATGTAAAAAAAAAAAAAAAACCTTTCCTACTCTTATTTCCAAGACTCGTACAGATTCTTAAAAAAAAAACATGGAAATTTTCTGGAAGATTAAAATGAAATTCCAAGGCAGGAAAAGTCCGTGAAACCATAACAAAACTGCATAAGTCCCACAATAAGCCTGGAATTTCCCATAACAGAAAATCGCGAGTCAGACAGCAGGGTGCTCTATTTATGTTGAAACATAAACTAAAGATGAAAATACGTAATGCATCGTGCACAGCCAGTGTTGCAGCTGTACTGCACAGCGGTCTATAGTTGTATGGATAAGCAGAACAACACATATCACTTAGAGCTTGCCACGTTAGCGATAAGATTTCATACACAGCAAATTTGTCTTTTGTTGTCTCCATTGTCTGATTATTTTCTAATTATTCATTTATGTTCTTGAATTTTTGTTGACTAAGTCCTGAAAAATTCTTGGAATTTTAAGTTTACAGGTGAGTATGATATATTTCTCATTCCCTTGTATGCACCACTAGTGCTAACAAGGAGGCAATGAATTCTTCCTAGAAGATTGTTTCTGTTATCCACACAGCCCTATCTGGTTAACAAAAAAAAAAAAAAACGGGACTTTCCCATGATATCAACGTTATAAATAAATTGTTTTTCATTGATGAGCATGATTTATTCATTGGTGTTTTAGCAAGCTACGATATAAGCTGCTGTGTTCACATAAAATACCTATTGTACATCTCTGGCTTCTCACAACTCTGGCTTCTCACAGACCGGGTTCGATCCTGGTGAAGGAAAATTTATTGTTTCTCCACCCGTTGCACAAGGGTTTCCTCCGGGTACTCCGGTTTCCTCCCTCATGCGGCAAAAAACAACAACAACTGAAATTATTGTGGTAACTTCCAATAACATCTGCCGCTAGGGCCTTAAATAAGTTCTAAGCTTATTGGCCGATACCTTCTATTCTAGTCTATTCTGTACTGAGCATGTCAACAGATACCATAAAGAATAACTGAATGCCACTGATATACTTACACGCCAAGCCAAATATCTTGCTCACACTAATTTGGCCATTGGCACGCTTGACAACACAAGTAACATTCGATATGGCATGGTCAGTGTTTAGCGATACTCTTGTGGTGGTTGCTAAGTAGCTTTCAGGAGTTTCAGTAGCAATGGCGGCAGTTTCAGGTAATGGGGTACCATCAATAACCCAAATTAGGGAGTCTTGTTGAGATGTGATTGTTGAAGAAATGCACTTTAGTGGTATTTCTTTCGGCACCACTTCTACACCAATCATGTCTTCAGATATGCTGACGCCACTTGCATAGGCAATGACCGGCAAAGCCAGAGGATCTGAGGAGGGACCAGGTGAAGTAGTGGGACCATCAGTAGTTGTAATTTCAGTAGTAATACTTTCTGTAGTGGTGGGGCTTTCTGTAGTGGTAGGTCGTTCTGTACTGGTAGGTCTTTCTGTAGTGGTAGGGCTTTCGGTAGTAGTTGGTCTTTCTGTAGTGGTGTCTGCAGAGTGAAAAAAACATGTCGTTAAAATAGCAGATGAGTAATGTTTACTGCACTAAAAATTGAGACCACTTAAATGTAATCTCATTCCTTGAAAGGCAATGGACTGTGGTGACTATGAATGTGGTGAAGGTGCGTTAACAATATCGAATAAATTCCGTATTAAAAATCAGTTGTAGTAATAT
The DNA here is from genome assembly GCA_023313725.1 of Lithobius niger. Classification (NCBI taxonomy): domain Eukaryota; kingdom Metazoa; phylum Arthropoda; class Chilopoda; order Lithobiomorpha; family Lithobiidae; genus Lithobius; species Lithobius niger. The sequence continues at coordinate 4,324 of JAHWFP010193448.1, forward strand.
ACGAAATATGCTGTGAGCCCAAGCAGACTTTGTTTTTTTATTATCTAATTTAATTTTAAAAATATGGAAATAGCTAAAAGCTCATTAAAAGGATAAAAACCTATTGAGAACACCCGCTATGGAAACGGATAAATTTTCGGTAAATTTCGTAAAAATTCTGTAATTGTGTATTTCTAATTAGGTGTAAAAATGTTTTTAAATGAAAGTGTCGAGAAAATGGTTTTCAATCTAAAATAGAGCAATGCATTTTCAGCTTCATTTTATTAACTTATGCAATTAAAAAAATGCAAAGTCTGAAATGTAAACTAAAAATGGCTTTTGGCGATTGAATGTTGAAGAAATTTCGTTCAGATTCGGTATTTCATTTAGCCATAACCTAACAAAGACGTGCTTACTTCTCTGTGAGGTTTGTCCCAGCCTGGAACTCCCTCGCTAAATGTGGTATCGCTGACAAAGTTTTTGAAAAGACCTGGTTATGTTTCTGCATAAATCTGGGTTACCAGTCCTCTTGACAAGACATTCACTCATTTTGCTTGTTATTTTACTTCGAGTAATTTTTAGCTGGGGTTGGTGTTAGTGGGTCATTCCCTTCCAGTTGCCTTACCACCTCATGTGTGGGTTAAAGTTATTATTATTATTTTGTTATTAAAAGAAGAAAAAAAAAGGAACTAAGCACCCAAACAATGTTTCTGTGCTTTTGCTTCGCTTACCGTGCAGTGCCACAGATTGCTTAAAGAAAATCAAAGGAAATAAAATTTCTCAGATCTGAACCCAGGGAGTGGAGTGGAGCCCAGTGTTATAATGTTCCACAGCTTTCTGCGACGCAGTTTTGTAACCTAAACATTTTTCTGCAGGGTTAATTCTTCCGGTGTAGGAATTTTTCAAGGAAAAAGGCCTTTTGAAGCGACGATTTGTAATTTTTTTTGAAGCATGGTAAAGCATTAAATTCATTAAAAAAACCTTTCTATAACTTTCCCCCCATCACTTTATCCACAGTAGCATTTTTTTAAATGCTTGTAAAAATAAGCACCGTACATGGCAACTAAAACTGATTTTTAAAATTTCCTTGTAATCCTGTATCCTGCAGGAGGGCCATTCAGTTTCACAGAAACTCACCTATCAGACGTGGCCAGCCCACACTTTCAAAGTACCATCAGATCCCCCCCCTTCCTCCATGCCCGTCATAGCGCATACGGGTTGTGTCGTCTCTTACCTAATTCTTTCCTCCATGGTATTAACCCTAAAATTATCAGCGAGCTGCAGTTTTTTCTTATGCATTTGCAAATCACATTTGTTTAAAAATGTAAGTTACATGATTTTTTTTTACAAATAACTTCAGAATGGGAGGAGCTAGTGACTTGTGGTTTGCACCATTGAAAAACTGGCGAAAAAAAGGGTTAAAATGGTGTATTTGAACGTCAAAATTGGTCAATATTTAGCGAAATTATCGTTGTTCCCGCATATATCAAAAAAAGTGTGGCTTATGGTAAAAAAAAATTGACAGCGATTATTTTCTGCGACCGCCCGGAATTTTCTGCGACATACGTCGCACGTCGCAGCACTTTCTCCCACGGGGGAATGGAATCTGCCATTTGCACTACTCAGCCAATAAATAAGTGACTTGCGTATCAAGCCCCAAAAAAAAAACATACTCGTTCCATAAGCTAAAACAATACTGATATTAACTCACTTACCTGGCATTTCGTTTATTTTTGATTCCTTCCAGGTGTCATCAATCATTTGTACCCGACATTGATATTTCCCACGATCTTCAACACGAACTTGTTTTTCCGGGAATGTTATTGGCGGATTAGAGTCAGTTTTCACAATTTCATATTTTTGGGGCCAAGGGAACATTTTTGTCACACACTTGAGTTGAGTGATCGGAGGATTGGCTTGGATAATTTCTTCCTCTAGATAAACTGTATCATCAGACGCTGTGGTGGCAAACAAAGAGAAAGAAGGGTATAAATTATACAAATTCCTGCTCTGTGCCTATTTCTCCCCTAACAAATAAATTAATACAGACGCGCAAACCTATTACCGCTGTCGTTTGGAGTTAAATGTAACACTGCCTCAGCGGGAATTGAACCCTCGACCTTTGAGACCAAAGCCCAAAACCCTACCACTGATCCGTACTGACACAACTATCAATAATCTAGCAGATTTGGATTTCTGTCTTGTTCATTACTATACAGTAGAGTTCTTCTGAATCGATCCAGCTAGAATTCGTATCAATAATTGAGCCAATTTGGATTTCTATCTTGTTTATTACTGAAGAGTCAAGTACTTATGAATCGATCCAGTTGGACTACGTGTTAATAATTAAGCCAATTTGGGTTTTTATCTTTTTATTACTGCAGAGTCAAGTACTTATACATGAATCGTGTCAATAATTGAGCCATCTTTGATTTCCATCATGTTTATTACTACAGAGTAAAGTGCTTGTAATCGATCCATCTGGAATTCGTTTCAATTTTATACCCTTTATTTTGGTAGTATAGTCATAAAGAATCATTTTGATAAAATAAGATGATTAATGGTTGCCACACTGGACAGAATTTTCCACCTGAAGTGTGGGGTCATGAGTTTATCAATAGCTGAATCAATACACAGAAATTAAATACACGCATATGGAACTACACGCATACACAGAAGTAAATGAAACTGAATGGAACAACAGTGAAAATCTGACACTAATCTGAAATTTCAGTAAGACTTTTATGGACTTGCACATCACCTCCATGAAGTATAAGTCCATAACAAAGCCATACCAAATCCTAAATATTTTGTGATTGTGAATTTTTGCTGTTGTACTTCTGGGTTTACCTTGCTACTGTTAATCGAGATCCCTGGATTACGTGAGTGGAGTGCTAGCATACTGGATTGCATGAGTGGCAGGCTAGTTTACAGGATAATCGGTATTAATATCTCTAAAATGCTCACAAATGCTGAAAAAAAATGCTCATATAGAGTGTTATTACATGAGTTAATGGGATATCATTAAATTATTGAAAACTGTTCAGTAATTTACGAAATTATGTAATTCCTTTGGCCATCTAAAGGTTGTCCTTTCGTGGATGCAGTGACACCAGCGACACTTGGGTGCACACCTGACACCGAAATATTGCACGTCAACAGCAACAATTGCTGCTAGCTAGCTTGCAATTGCCACTGCTGTTAGCAGTTCTCATGGCAAAGTTTTCCCCTTGTTTTTCAGTCCAGGCTATCTTAAAAGAGTCGTAGTCACGCAACAGAAAACACTGTTTTATGGACTGTTTTTTTTTGCAGTTGTGCCCCACACTGAAGTGTATAACGATACATTTAACAGTGACTTCAGTTCGTTATAATAAAATGCAATATTTTTGCTCTCTGCTTATTATCAGTAGCCTATTATTAACGTTATGTACCAAGTTACAAATTTATTTAGGTATTTTTACGCCCAATTATTGACACTCACACTTGGGTAAGGAGCAGAGACAGACGAGAAAATCTGTACGAATAAATAATCTTTCCAAAAAAGTGCTCAGATGGAATGTGTACGCCACTAAGGCAGAAGAATTTTTGCCACCATAAGATATTTAATTACTATTTTGATCCCCCGATATCTTTTATCAGCTGCGTTACGAAAAAGTAAAGCTGAATTAACTTTTGTAAAAAGTAATTTGTAGAAAAATTACTAATCAAATTTTTGACCGTTTTAATTTAAGGACGGATGCGCCCAAATGCGCCCACTATATAATCATTGTTTACAGCTCTTCTACAGGTCAGATTGAAAACTTCCAGCCAATAACAGTGAAACTAAAAATGGGATATGAAGCCAGATCATTAAGGAAAAAATTGACCCTTACTTCAAGTGGGTGAGAAGCTATGAATTTTTTTCTACTAGTCCGTTACGAGACCTCAGCGTAAACGCAGTTCATAAAGGGTTTTAAGAAAGTTGGTAAAGGGGATATAGGACACTTGTCTTAGGAAATTCTAACTGTAATTAAATTCACACAGCAATTTCTTTTGCTACAGTTTATGAATAGGATACTCACACTCTAGTCCAAATATCCTAGTAACACTCGTCTGACCCGTTACATGTTCAAAAACGCAAGTGACGTTCGCAGCTGAATGCTGTTCAGTCAAAGTTAATTTGGTACTAGCTGAAGCATCGAAGCAACCTTCAGCAGATGATGGTGTGGTAGAGATTTTACCAGGAGATGATGTGCCATCAATTATCCAGGTTATGGAATCGTGTGATGGCATAGCTTTTGACGAAGAACAAGTAAGGAGTAAATCGAGTGGAACTTTATCCACAACGATGATATCTTCTGCTATATCTTCCCCACCTGTATAAGACATGATTGGCGCTGTTGGCAGATCTGTAAAAATTAAAATATCATTGATATGTACAGCTGAATATGCTGATTTAAGAAAAAAATACAAAAAGTAGATATTGCGAAAATTTTAATTTAGGGGCTGCAGTTATTACTGAAAGTTTAATACGATTAGGCTATTGTTTGGCCTCTCTACCAATTATCTAGACACACGCTAGTGTGTCGCCGCCAAGTAATAGTAGATCATCCCATTGTAGACATCCGATTGTTAAAAATTGATTGTTAATGATAAAAAGGCGGCTCACTAGCAGACATGTGTCTGTTAACTGTAAGCAACTGAAAGCATATTTTGGCATGTTGAGGATAAATCCCAATGCAACAAAAATGTTACAAATTGTGGAAAATGTAAGGAGAAGGGTCAGAGATTAATAAAAACTAAAATATAAAGGATGAGTGTCCACCAATCATAGAGAAAAAGATGCGTCAATAACATTGTTTTTATGTTACTGTCTAGCTAGCTAGCAATCTTCTAGTTTCCATTTAACTTTCGAACTATTAGTATGTGCGATTAACTTGGCTAATAGGATTAACCTTGGTGGCCTTCCATGATATCACTACCTTCGAAAGCCGACCGTTTTTGGAAACTTGGCGGGTTTTTCTACCAGTTTGGGTTTTGAGTGGATTACTACTACCTACTACTACTACTACTACTACCTCAGTCACCAGTGGCATTTTCAGAAAGAGAAGGCGTCTGTGATGCCTCATGTCGATTGTAGTCTATAAAAGATCCTATGAATTTCCACTTGGAATAACCTCGAAAAACCGTCCCTCTCGCTTTTGGTGGGGAGTGCGTCAAACCTCAAGGTAAGTACTGCTTCGTGTAATTTAAGAAGACGGCTTTACATTTGTTGAACTACTTCTTAAAATATATTTCGTGCATCGTGCCGGCTAAACATACATTTTTGTGTGTGGGTTTTATTGTTTTATTGCATTATTATGTGATGAACTGGACCCCTGTATATAATTATAACCACACTCGCCACCACTTATACAATTTTTAATTTGACAGTTTGTCAGATGGTTCTCTTATAAACTGGGCAATCACTACGTTTACACAACCATTTCGAAGTGCTTCAGAGGGATGCACATCGTGCCCTTGTTGCTTTCGTGGGTCTTGTAAACACCTGCTCGTGGTGCTTCTCCCATCTGATGATACAAGTCTGGAGTTGCTTTACGGAGGTGGTTCGGGAGTCAGATGCGCATCGTCTTTTTTCATGGAAACCAGGGTAGAATATATACTCTTTCTCTGACAACGGTACACTTTCAGCTGAAACTAGTACCTGCTTTCAGTGATTTACAGCCAGCGAGCTCTGTCATCAAGCAACAGGAAACACAAAGAATCATGGGGATCAAAACTATTTAGCATCACTAAAACAAATTGATCATGATAAGAGTACAAAAATGAATTGCTTAAATTACATCATAAGTCAGTTTAGGTCCTTAAAGTAATTTTAAGAAAGATCAGAACTGGCTGATCAAGTTTTACTTTTTGCAGTTCAACATTCAATTTTAAAACGGGTTGTCGTTACGAGTGGAGCTAAGTATAACGCATGGTTTTGGGTACCGAGAACGTCCTAGAAGCACGATGAGCGGTCTGTTCAGGCTGAAACTTCTTCCATGGTTTACGTTTATTGTAAACGAACTGTATACAATTATTTGAATCGAATACAGAATAAGTTCTTCAACCTCGGATGTTGCCTACGCACGAGTATTTCGTCAATTTACGCAGGTATTGTAGCTGTTACCATGGTTACCATGGCAACGATGTCGCCATTATTTATTTCATGTTTCGCCTCCTACACGAACCTGACTAGTGCTGCCTTCTGGTGCCGTTGGTGAAAGCAGGTATTATTTTATAACACATTTTCAGAAAAGCGTCACTACTACTAATCTACCCTGAAACACTCGCAATCGCATTGGGGATGTCGGTGCAAGCCTGGTAAAGATGACAGACACAATTACAGCGCACATTTAATTTGTGCTGATGCCACTCGAAATTTAGATAAATAAGCTGAAAATAAGCATACACTACTAGGAAGACCGCTAAGACTTGCATACGTTTCGATACATGGGCTTAAGCTGACTCGGTCTACTACAAGCAGGGGTAGGGCAGAATGGGATGTGTCCACTATTCACCAAAAGGAGAACAGGAAGGAAGAAATTTCTGAGCGACTGGCATGAATCGCATTCTTAGTGGAATGGCACTAATCGTTGTCTTGCGTCTTATACGCATGTGCTGTTTTTTTTTATGGGATTTAGCTGAACAACTGTATTTTTGGGTCAGTAGAGCCTACTACAAATATGTCTTCTGGAATATCTTTTAATCCATTGTAGGGTTATAAAAATTACTAATGCGTATGGTCGAAATGTCATTACCTCTACTTTAAACTTACTTGTTACACCTTTGCTTTCCATATCTAACCACGCTTTGTTCTCCAACTGCGCTCGACATTTGTAATCACCAATTTCTGTGACGTTTATTTGTTTTTCCGTGTACGTCACTTCCGGTGGAGGTTTTGTTTTGACAATTTCGTATTTCTTTGGCCACGGAAAAGCATACGAGAGACAGGTGAGTTCTATGATCGGAGGGACAGCTTGAATTATTCTTTCATTGAGTTTGATGGTACTGTTGGAGGCTAAATAGGGCACATAAAAAAGAAATTAAAAAAAAATATTTACAACAAGAACACAACTCCAACAAGAATAACAAGGTTTTTTACGTAACCATGCTGGTGTGACAATCTACTCAACTTACATTGTACACCTTTTGAATGTCTGTGATACTTCTGTTCAGATTTCGTAATAAGACACATACTCAAACATGTTATGACCAAAACTATAAGGGATGGCTCGGTGATTGATTTCTTTAGCATGTTAAAAAGGAGCTGATGTGATGTCCGTTCCTGTTAGTACACTTATAATTTAAATCTTAAAGTGTGCTTCTGGGACCCGAGTTGTTGGCTGATATATTGCTTATTTAACTTTTGTGTTACAGTCTTTTTTGTTTTCTAGATTGATATGTTAATACTCCGATGCTGTATTTAACTGACTTCATTAAAACGGATGTTATCCAATTTCCATGGCAACGTTTTAAGACTACTTTCTTTGGTCAACGTTGAAAATATGGTTTGCACTGAAGACAATTGGGAAAAATCCAAAGAATATTAGAAGTAGTAACTGTTCTCCCGTAAAAATGAAGGGAAATTATTAGACGGACCTGAGGATTATTAGAGTCGATTTAGATTCCTATGCGAATGGTTTGTCTGTCTGTGTGTCTGGGTTTCTCTAGGTCTGTCTGTTTGCGCTATAACCTTTAGGGCAAGGTTATGATCATGGCAACGTTATGGGCCAAGGTGGCCTGCTGGTTAGCATAACCGTCTTATGTGTCAGAGGTCCCGGAGTCGAGTCACCCCAGGTATTTTTGGGAAGAGAAGAGCCCTTATATGTCTTGTGCTCATGTCGATTGTGGCATGAAAAAGAACCTAGGAATTTTCCTCTCTCCTGTTGTGCCATGTCTATGCGACATGTCTTAGGCCATGTCAGTATGGCTGAGTGGTAGGACTCCGGCCTTTGGTCTCAAAGGTCGTGGGTTCGATTCCCGACTCAGGCTGTCTGACATTTAAGTCCAAAAGGCAACGTAAATTGGTTTGCATCCGTATTTATCTAACACTTATCGAGCCCAATTGGCTTTCTGTCCCGTTAACCTACGGCTGGGAGCGCGTCAAAAGCTAAAGCTATAACCTTTGAACCAATTATCCGACTTACATCAAATTTTGCACACAGGTTCCATGTGCTGGTTTATTTATATCAGTGTAACGTTACCTAAACTTTACTTTTCCGGTACAGTTACCAAACCCAGAAAACTCAGTTTCCTAAAAATTCGCAATTGACAAACAACACGTTCGCTTGGGTTTGAATTCGTGGGTTTTATCATATAAAGAAGAAGCTTTGCTTTTGGTTTTTTTTTTATTTTTTTTGCTAATCAATGAATTCAATGCAAATGTCAACTTGAAACACCAACTTGAAATATCAACTTGCTTGAAATATCAATATAAAAAAAATGAATGTAGACTGGTAAACGTGTTTAAACTTTTCCCCGAAATAGTTAACTAACCATTTTACAGTTTAAAGGTAAACCTTGTATACTCTGGGTTGGCTTTGATGTAGACACGTTTTATCTTTGTTTGATTGTTTTTCATCTTCAAGCAGACTTAACAAACTTAGGCATTTGATACAGTACGTAAGACGAGGCTATGTTAGATTGTTGAACCGGCAGGTCTACTTACATGCCAAACCAAATGTCTTGCTAGCACTTGTCTCTCCGAAGGCATGCTTCACAATACAAGTTGCATTCATGACTGGACGTTCAGAGGTCAAGGAAATGGTTGTTTTGGCCTCGACGTTGCCTTCGGGAGTAGTAGAAGTGGTTGCTGAGTTTGAGGTACCATCAATCAGCCATGTTACAGAGTCTTGGGTAGATTTGGCGTGAGAGGAAGAACATTTCAAAGGGATTTCAGCAGGAATCTTATCTACACCGATGACGTCTTCAGGTATGGCTTTTCCATCAGCGTACGATATAGTAGGTGGGTTAGGACGATCTGTAATAGGTATTTAAAGCGGGGGTCAGTGATATGTTAGTTACAAAAACAATACCTAAAGCAATTAAGTTGATGAGCATATACTGTTGTAATTTTTAAAAAACCTACATTTTAATGAAACGAAATTAGCAGTAAATTAGAAATGACGGGACACTGTGAAATGCTAAGGATATAATGAGGATAAAAACAACAGAGAAATGATGAATAAGTGAATAAGATGCACAAGAAACAACGCTAAACTGCGACGTTTCGGAGGCTGATTACGAACTGTTATCAAGCAGAACTTTTTTTTTCAGCAAAGAGCTAAAGGTTATACATAAAGGAATACCCTTTGGGCATAACCCGCAAAACTATACAACAAACGCACAGGTCTAAAAATGTAAAAAACGATGAAATTTGAACCTAAGTCAGTGCGGACCTGACAGTATAGGACACCCAGACGGACTTCATGCACATCACGTTGACTGTGCAGGGACTGGTTTTGTTTGTGGTTATACGTATATGTGTACCCCTAGAGGGAAAAATTTGTAATTCCAGTTTGTGAAAATCTCCCCATTTGTCATCAACTGGGAATTTCAAATTTTTCCCACTAGGGCCGTACAAAAAATTGCAGGCAACACCATTACAGCACTTAACCAGCTTTGCAGGGAATTTGTCTGGGTCGTTTATTGTATTACATGTTCTGCCTCTACTTATGTTCAAATGTCATCGTTTTTAAAATTTTTAAACTTGTGCCTTTGTTGCAGTTTTGT
>JAHWFP010193451.1:0-10328 GCA_023313725.1 Lithobius niger
AGGTTAATCCTATTAGCCAAGTTAATCGCACCTACTAATAGTTCGAAGGTTAAATGAAAACTAGAAGATTGCTACTAGCTGTAGCAATCTTTAAGTTTTCATTTAACGTCCAAAGTATTATTCGGTGCGATTAACTTGGCTAATAGGATTAACCTTGGCGGCCTTTCCCTGGTTGAATGATATCACTACTTTGAAAGGCCGACCTTCTTTTTGTAAACTTGGCGGCTTCTCTTACCAGTTTTGGTTTTGACTGGATATCACGACTTTCATAGGCCTGTGAATGTACAAAAAATCGCACGGTGTAATTGTCACCACTACCTTTTTTGTCTGAAGGTATTTTATTGTATGAATGTTCTCATTCATAATTTTCACATTTGCTATGGCATTCCAATAAATTAATAACAAGCGTAACAGTATGATAATTGCAAGGACCTAATCAATTCCTATGGAATAAAAGATACGCTGTGTCTTATTGAACTAGTAATGAGAAATTTATTCGGGTCGTGGGGCATATAATTTATTTTGAATTCGCATACCGTAAAATAAAAAACGATTTGGATTTGGTGGGAAAAAAAACGACCAAACCTTTGCAATAAAAGATACTCCATCTCTTCGTGAACCACCTATTTACAACAACAATGAATTCTGACAGTTAGATACTGAAACGATAAGCGTGTAACACTTAAGCATGTTATAACCTACTGTTGGATGACAATACAAACAATAGTTACAACAATACTTTTACACTTACGAGCCACTTAGGACCACGTGCTTCTAGCTGCAACCCCCATTTTAGAAAAAGGCACTTCCCCATATGACGCTTTACTTGTCTGCCGAAATTAGATCTGGCAACTTTCCCTAATGAGCTGTAGACGTGTCGTTATACCCTATGAGAATTAACATGGGAGCCTGCGGACTAGTTACTAGTTACTAGTTACTAGTTACTAGTCATCAGTAACACAAATCAACGTTATTGAGGACACTTTCTCTCCATGAAGGACACGTTCCCACATTTTGAGTTTTTCTTTGTTATTGGACCCAAGACACCTGATTCAAACGATTTGCAACGATTTCTACCGCATGGGGAATTTGCATCCGTATGCTGAAATCACGTATAAGTTGGTTTCAGTTAAAAGACACAGTCTGCTAGTGAGCCGCCATCTGACAACAATTACACTCTAACAATTACGCTCTAACAATTAAGCTCCAACAACAATAAAACGTCTACTTGGTGGCGACACACTAGCGTGTGTCTAGATTAAAATGGCATTTATTTGCAGTTATCTTTATTAATAAAATCGAGTTGTCGCGTAGGATGGACGGCAACGAGACGGCCACAAGACGGCCGCCACAAGACGGCCGCAAGTAATTGATAGAGCACATATCCGTTTTCATTGTCGGTCGCTCGCTCTTTTTCTTTGCTACCGTGGTAAGAAGGAGCCCGCTCGCCCTCTTACTGATTGTTGAAGCTTCGTTTGTTTCATCCTCCCTTAAATGTCTCCAATGCCTATTTATTTCTTCCAGGTGTACTAAGGCGTAATTATTTATTTCCGGTATACAAAGGCGTATTTATTATTTCACATGCACAAAGGCGTATTCCAACCATTTTTGCAGGAAAGAATCATATGTAATGTAAGTGTATGGAAAAACACCCTTTGCTAGACAGGGTACACATAGACGGGATATACGCATTCCGTAAAACACATGAGGAAGGAAATCGTTCCAGTGTTTTAACGGTGCATCAAACACCACCCGTGCGTAGCACGGGCTTCCTCTACTTGAGTTTTAAAAACGGAGTTAGAGCAAAGAACATTCCCGACAACAATGGCTCGTTATGCTATCACAATAATGGCTCGGTTACTAACAATGCAAATCTTTGTTGTACAAATATGTTCGACGATGGTTCGACAACATTGCACTAACACTGTCGCTTTATTGCAACAATGGCTCAATCATTAAAGATCCAACTCGTCGTTGTCAAATATGTTCGACGATGGCGTTCGGCAACAATGCGGTAAGACTTTCGCTTTATTGCCCTTGTGGCTTTGCTATGCGGGTAAACAGCGAAAGTCTTACCTTATTGTTTCCAAATGCCATCGTCTAACTGATACTTGTTGTTAGTGTTGTTGTACAATAATATGTATTAAAACTCATGATCGGTGTTGTGATAAGCCATACGGTAAAACGATATTACAGAGCTGGCAATGAACAAACTGCTTTCAACTGAATTGAAAGGCGCACAGAGTGTGAGTCCTGCTCACAATGCTCAATTCTAGAGAAGTATCTACGACACCTTGGGCTGGATATTTCCCCACACGATGGTTCATAACGAATTGTGTACTGGTGATACGCAGTAGGGATGGGCGATATTGCGATATTTCGATATTATCGCGATAGACAGCACACGCTATAGTGTTATCGCAATGCTTTTTCGTGTTTCGCGACCATCGCAGTTTTGAGCTCATTTCGGCTGTTCCCCATCGTTGTCGACAATTTCGCTAAATATTGACCACCTTCCTCCCACTCAAACTTAGTGTGGAGGTTGAGCTGGTATAGCTTACACAGTGGTGCTCACTATCACTGCATGTGCAGCATCTTTAGCATGTACTAAATACAGATGCAAACCTATTTACGTTGCCTTTTGACATATAAGTCAAAAAGGCAACGTAGACTGCCTGAGCGGGGAATCGAACCCAGGACCTTTGAAATCAAAGGCAAAGGTCCTACCGCTGAGGTCCTACCGCTGAACCTTGGCCTTTGATTTCAAAGGTCCTGGGTTCGATTCCCCGCTCAGGCAGTCTGACATATAAGTCCAAAAGGCAACGTAAATAGGTTTGCATCTGTATTTAGTTATTTCTTGTAAGCCTTTGGCTTTCCCGTCTTTAGCATGTACCTTGTCTTTTTGTCATTAAGAAATTCAGAATACAATCCTCGGAATCTTCCTTGTAAAGAAAATTTCTTCTGCTTTCACTTAAAAAAAAAAAAATTAACGGTGCTTTCACGGCGGAGAATCCTGCATGTAGTAGATGTTTCCTCTACTGCAACTTTCTCAACTGATGAAAATATATGAACCCGTAGATCAACAACGCAAAAAAAAACCAAAAAAAACAGTATCGCCATTGTAGCCTAAATGTACTCGAGCAACCAGCCAACCTACATCGCCAAGCTATAAGCCAACAAAAATGGGGCTCTCTACCGAGGAAATAGAAGGCTTTAGATTTGGAGCTGTTGCAGGATGGCAAGCATTACAGGTATAGCGAGGGAGTAGCGTGCAAGATAATGCCCGACAATTCATTATACATGAGGTCGGTATAGGACAGCCGGCTGCTTCATTCTTCTCGTAATGTTACGCGAGCACAGAGCAGCGAAAGCGAAAGCAAGCAGTAACGCAGGAGCTTTTGGTCTAGCGAGAAGGCGGATCATGGCTGTTTACTTTACCATATAAATTATGAGGAAGGAAAGGGGGGCGAGAGAAGCATGGTAGCTTTCATTATTCAGTTGGGGAAAAAGGAAATAAAAATAGACTGAAGAAGGAGATGGCAAAACAGGGGAAGCTCCGTCATCAGATGGAATAGAGATGATGGGAGAAGAAAAGCTCTGTATGTCCCTGTTGTTATGATTGAGTTCAACACGTATTTGAAAAAAGAGTTGTGTTTTAACTTGGATGCAGAAAGGGTGCTTTTCGTTGATTACGAAATTGTTGAAGGGGGTTTGAGAAGACTTCGAACTCGGACAGAGAAATTATGTTTTTGATAGATTAAGAAACTGTTAAAGGGGTTTGATGAGAGCAACTCGGGTGTAGAAATGTTATTTAAGATGATGAAATTGTGAAAGGTGGGTTTGAAAAGAGTTCTTACCGCGAGTGCTGAATTAATGTTGTTTTTGTTAGATTGTGTTTTTAGAAGTTCTAACTCTGCCGCAGAAACGGTGCATTTCTTAGACTATGAAATTCTTAAAGAGGATTGAAAAGAGTTCTGAGATGGGATGCAGAAATGGTGTTTTTTGTTAGATTAAGAAATTGTTAAAGGGGTTTGAAAAGTCTAACTCAGACATGGTTAGACACGGTTAAAATTCTTATTAAATGTGAAATTGTTAAAGGGGTTTGAAACTAGTTCTAACTCGAATGAAGACATGATGTTTTTTTGTTATTTTGTGAAATTGTTATATAGTGGTTTGAAAAGAGTTCTGAGACTCTGATGCATGAGAAATAATGGCTTTATTAGACTGTAACTCATTTTTTATGGCACAATTGACGTTTTGTTTGTAATTAGACTGTGACATTCTTAAAGGGAATTGATAGGAATTCATGCTGGGATGCAGAATTGATGTTTTTGTTGGATTACGAGGCAGAAATGGTGGTTTTGTTAGATTATGAAATTGTTAAAGGGTTTAAAAAAAAAGAGTTCTAACTCGAATGAAGAAATGTTTTTGTTAGGTTGTGAAATTTCTATAGTGGTTTGAGAATAATTCTAACTCTTGAGGCATAAATGGTGGTTTTGTTCTAGTTGGGAATCAGATACGGTGTTTTTGTTCAATTATGAAATTGGTTAAAGGGGTTTGAGAGCCGTTCTGACTCGGGTGCAAAAATAGAACTTTTGTGTAGATTATGAAATTGAGAAATTGTTAATTGCATTCTTACTCGAATGCAGAAATGGTGGTTTTTGTTGGCGGAGCGGACCGCAGCCTATAACGTACAGTGAATTGCAAAATGTTGGTTGGTTGGTTGCACTTTTGTAGTCTGGGTGGAGCCCAAACTAAAGGGTGGATTGCTATGAAATTTGTCACATTGCTAGATAGAGCAGTGACACAATGTAGTATTATTGTGTATAACTCGGTGGTGGAGCCAGTAACTGGGTTAGCTGCAAGGTGCACTGAAGGGCTAAAGGAAGTCGTCTTATTGACGCCAATGCTATTAGACTGGCTTTCTTAAGCCTATAATGCTCGATTTTTGTTGTTGGAGAAAACAACGTCCTTTTAAGCCTAAGAAAGCCGCTCTCAAAGCACTGTCTTGACTAGAAGTGCCGTTTTTTCCGTTACATTTTAATCTAGTGCATCTTGTAGCTATTACCTCCAATTGGTGTCTGTAGCCAAAATGACGTCACTTGACGCTGCTCTATAGGCCAAAATGTATTGCTAATCTCGAATTTGCCGTAAATTGATCAATTATAATCCACGAAATTACGATTTTTCTAATTTATCGATCTAGCCATATAGCCATTGTTAATTTGGAATCCTGAAGTTAGGGCTCGTTTATGCAACGAGACCTTCTCGCTCGCCGAAAGTTATTTGCTAGGCAACCGTTATTTATTTACGATTAATTTCCCGTTTCTATTAAATGATTGCGGTAATAGAAAACAAATTAAATGTATTATAAATAACAACACGAACAAAGAACAAAGTGCAACAGTCATTTTAAACATTGCTACAACATTGTTGCCATTTGACGCTATTTCCAAAATTTGCTATTCTCGCTGAAAAAACAGCTTCTGGCAGTGATCAAACGACGGTAGAATAAATAGCTACTCGCAGCGAGAACTCAATATCCAACATGGCGTCCATTTCGGTGTTATCGATTCGAAGACAAACCTTCGAATACCGGTATTCAGAAATCTGTCCGTCGTCGTGTACTGCAGTAAAAATTGTTTTTTTTGTTGTCATAAATCGATGCTGTCATGTTGCAAGCATCATACGTCGTGTCGCGAGGCACAAGGAGAAAATTTGCGTCCTCGTTGTTGCCATGGTTACTACGTACAGACAACTTGAAAGCCGCATTCTCCGACAAAGGCGAGAAGCAGCCAGCAGATTTAATATTGACCCAGTAAAAGCTATTGAGCGAGAAAATTATCCTTACGTAAACGCGCCCTTAAGGAATTCCAACGAAGTATATACACTGTTCTGCCTGCAATCAAGTGAACTTTTAAAAACCGTCAAAATAAATCATCGTTGCTTCCTTATAGATAAATATCGTTTTCGACGTAACTCAATGAAATAATAACATTTCATTATCGCATTTTAATAACCATTACAGAAAGGGAGGCAAATGGAAAACACAAAAGGATTCGTTAACAACTTACGTTCGTTTCATGTGAAAAACAATGCTTGGAGGAATTCACCCAATATGGCGATCAAACCAGGTGTTTACACTATCAACGGGAATCCCAAATGTGCAACCTAAAAATCGCCGCAGCATCAAGAAATTGTTTATACAGAATTAAAGCATTCAGCATACGATATGTTTACACCGCAACACGGAACAATACGATGGCTTCGTATAATAATTTCAGTATTCCTTAATTGGTTGTTATGGAAGCTGCGGATTTTAAGCCTATCCACGGGTCCGTGGGTATAACCTGCGAGCGGCGCTATTACGAATAAACTTTCAATCCAAGAAAGAATAGGCTTAACCTCGAACGCAATAGGCCTAATCATCTCTCTCCTGTTAACGCTAAAAATTGGGCCTAAAAGCTCTGAATGCTTTAGAATTATTTAAATACTATCTTCACACCAAAGCTAACATCGTTTGACTTACAATATTGTGATAATTACAACTTTTAAAAAATTAGCGTTTGCAGATGTAGTACTATGTGCCAGAGGTGTGCGCTTCAACATTGTCGTAGGAGGCGACAGTGAGCCACGGATCTATTGATCTTTTGATTATTGTAAAGTATACTCTCGTTAGTGATGATTTTTGGCTTTTAGTTAATGCGTTTGACTTTCAGGTCTGTAGGCTCAAGAAATCAATAAAGTAAAGTATATTAATAAACAAAAACGGAACGTTAAATGTTTAGAGTAAGGGTCTAAAAGTCAAAACCTAGAAGGAACACGGACAAGCTTTGACAGTCAGGGTCTAGGTGTAAAATTTTGTAAGAGGCTGGTAAGCATTAGACCTTTACTACCCGGTGGTTAGCTTATAGTTCTACTCTATTCGGACTGAACGTGTGTATGAACGATTGTAGCAGATATTCTTTGTTCTTAGAATATTGTTATGGAACTTTAAGAACATAATTTTCTTGTGAGGTATGGCATTTTGTGTCTTTTGATGCTTTAGAATTTTTTTATTATATTTCGTAGATTTACGGCAGAGGATAACCAGTAATGCTCTCTGCTGCGAATACCCTGCAATGTTACTAAATCGAAAAATAATTTTCAACATACAGTAAAGCAGTAAACCTATACCATATGATCATCACGTGGGAGGATTTCCAGTTTTTCGTGAAAGTGTTTTTATTTCTGACCACCGGGTAGTAAGGGTCTAATGCTTACCAGCCTCTTACAAAATTTTACACCTAGACCCTGATTGTCAAAGCTTGTCCGTGTTCCTTCTAGGTTTTGACTTTTAGACCCTTACTCTAAACATTTAACGTTCCGTTTTTGTTTATTAATTCGTGTTACTTTTAGAATTGCAGCTAAACTGTAAAACTGAGAATTTAACACAGAGACCCAAGGCCTGACTCTTACTAACACTGGCTATCGCCAGTGTTAACAATAGAAACAAATCCTTTAATCTTCAGTCTTGCAGCTGGCGTTTGCTAATTAGCATTGTTGCATAATAACAATGTTTAAAACAATGTAAAACAATCAATCTGGTCTTTTAGAGCTCCATAACCCCTGAACCACTTGACCAATTAGAAAATGCGTTATGGAAAGGGCACATCTACAGAGGAATACCTGTAAAATGAGCTAAGAACCAGCTTCATAGCACCAAGACCAAGACCAAGAACAAGAAGTTGTCTATTTGGCCCCTCTCTGTATCTCGGGTTTGGCTCGCCCGAATTTCACATTTTTTGGACTGCAGACAGGCCTTGACTAGTCAAGGCTAGATTCCAAATTTGGTTAAGTTTAAAATGTTTACTTTTGACGGAGTTATAAGCTCTCAAAGTTGAAAGTTTAACACAGATCCTAGGTCGACCCTTACTAACACATCGCCAGTGTTAATAATGCTTCGTTATTAATATTTTAACCCTAGGAAAGATACTCTGCAATAATTATAAACAATGCAAGCATTATTGGCGGTGGCACGCTCTTTGCTAGCTTAACCACGGCGGCTAACGGGACATTTTAACTTTAGATAGCGGCGATGGGAGAAAAGGCTGCAAATAAAGAAACAGAAACTAAATGTGGGAGAAAACGAAAGCGTCTTAAAATTAACATGAAACGTAGCTTTGGCCTACCTAAAAAAAAAAAAATACTAAAATGAGAAAAGACTGCAAAGAGCTTCATATCAAACAGCAAAAAGCTCAACCGTAGCCGACCGAGTATTGCACCCAGATTTTTAAGGAACATGAGAGTAAATGCAAATTTTAAATAAATTTTTTATCCGCTCCGCCTACAATAGACCCAAATCCTGTTTCCTAGTTAGATTATGAAATTGTTATAGTCGTTTGAGAAGAGTTCTAACTTGGATGCAGAAATGCTAGTTTTGTTAAAAGAGGTTGAGAACAATTCAAACTCGTTTGCAGAAATGGCGTTTTTGTTAGATTACGTAATTGTCATAGGGGTTTGAACTGTTCTCAAAAGATTTGAGAGCACTGTTTGTAGATTAATTTGCGGATTAGAAGTTCACAAATGAAAGACACCGCTCAAAAGGGAGTACCACAAAAACATACGTAAATTTAGCTGTAATTTTCGGCAACAGCGCCTCTTTCTGACCTTGTTCACCTAAATGAGAGACAGCTACATACACGTCAAAGACGAACGTGAAAAAGTTACAGAATCGCCACAATCACAGTAAGACATCATATGGTTAAAAAAAAAGTTATAAGATGTTAACATGAAGTGGGTTAATTAATTCGTGCCATTTTTGCATGATGGGGAATTTTTTTACGGTGTTCATGGCATGATTCTTGTTGGCAGAGATGACGTAAGCTTCTAATTCCTTCAATGATTTCATGGTAAACGATATTGGTTACACTAACATTTAGCTGTCATTGTTGGTGGAAGCGCTTCACTGTAGTAGGATTTATCCACCCCATGACCAAAACTGGTAGAAAAACCCGCCAAGTTTCCAAAAACGGTCGGCCTAACTTTCGAAGTATTATTCGGTGCGCTTAACTTGGCTAATAGGATTGATCTTGGCGGTCTTTCCCTGGTTGAATGATATCACTACCTTTAAAGGCCGACCGTTTTTGAAAACTCGGCAGGTTTTTCTGCCAGTTTTGGTTTTGGGTGTATATCACAACTTTCATAGGACTGTGAACGTACATAAGGTTACACCGTCTGTTTAAGATGCTTCAATCCTATCTTGCACACACTGGCTAACAAACCGTAAGTTTTAATGATAAGATATTTATCATTAAGATTATTATCGCTAAAACTTACGGTATTCATACTAGCCGTATCGTTCACTTCGTTCACTCTTGTGGCGACGATCCAGTCAATTTTATTTGACTGTTTATTGCTATCGGTAAAACAGCACCAAAGCATTGAATAAAATCGTTTAAAATAAACGAGTGCTTTGTTTTTCTTTCTGAATTTATAATGCGCATTTTGTGTCCAATTGTTTCATATTTAAAAAAATTAAATTTAAGGTCCTGTTTTTGCCGCAGAGGGCACTGTTTTTCACTTGTCTAATGCCTGCTGTCCGTACGTTAACAACAAAGTATTGAATTAAACCGTTTAAAATAAACGAGTGAATTTACCTCCAGTTTTATTTTTAATAAAACCAGTTTGGTTTCAAATGCTGCATTTACCTTGTCTTTTCCCTCCCATACTCATTTCGCCATAAATCACTGCAGGTGTAATTGATCAGATAGACGGTGAGTCACTCTTGCAACCTCAGCGTGCAGTCCCATTATTAACGGCAAAAATCACGATCATAACTCAAACGGAATTAAAATTAGTTCCAAATTGTTGGGTTCCGCCCCCGTCCAACCGAGGCGGCAGCCAGGAACGCAATGCGGCCATATTGATTGACGGGCTAACGAGGAGAAAGGCTATTTTTCTGAACCGTAACAGGGCGATGGATCGACTCCTATACCTACTATTTGTAATTATGATTGTAAGTGATGGAAAGGAATGTGCTGCAGCGTGATCGAAATGTTGATACGATTAAGAAATGGAAGTCATGGACAATGAGTGTTGACCTCACGTAGTTATTGGCCAAGACTGCATGGTGTATAAGTTCAAAGTCGTATTAACGCAGCCACTGGATGCAGAACTGTTTGAGAAGCGAGAGCTGGTAACAGAATGACTTTCGAATTTCGCTAGTTTTGCCTGGTTTGGTAGGTGCACCTTGCGTGCACAGCGAGGTCAATCGATCCCATAAACCCTTGTCAGTTGCGAGTTCAACTTCGTTTGGGAAGGTCGGTAAAACAACACACACTGAAGCT
>JAHWFP010193458.1:0-13726 GCA_023313725.1 Lithobius niger
ATCCGAGGAGATGTAGAAGGCTTCGTCCCCTCGGAAGATTCCACATCTCCTCGAACGTCGCTCTATCAAAAGTGTGCAATAAATCGCTTACACCGGCAGGGTCATTGTTCCAAAATCCATGCTATAACCATTACTTATTACCCTACTTTCGTCCCGACCATTGTTAAAACGATAAATGTATAAATCCCGTATTCGCACAGTTGCAACAATGCTACTTATTCTGCATACTTATTTTGCACACTTTTAGAATTCTTACAAGTATTGACCATCTTTGTAAAGCAATATGCTATTTGGATCAAGTTCGGATTGGGAGGGGCCGGGCCACTCTGGGAAAATACTGCAGAGGCCTCAGAACACTCGCACCGGGCGAAGGGGGTATACTGCTGGGGGGGGGGGGGGCCTAAGCGTAAGAATCGGCATAAATTTGATACGTCTTCTGCAACTTGGAGATACAAGTTAAAACACGTGACGCTGGTTGGGGGTGGGGGGTCGGCACCCCAGAAGCTAACGGTTGGGGGTGGGGGTCGGCACCCCGGAAGCTAACGGTTGGGGGTGGGGGGTCGGCATCCCAGAAGCTAAAGGGCGTGGATTTGAAACGGTTTCCTGCAAGTGAGCGATGCAATTTTTACACGAATTCATTTCTAATTTTTAAATAAATTTTGAAACAAGGGTTTCCTGCAGTGTGGGAGGATCAAAAAAGCTAGCGTAGTGTTAAAGAAATGTGCGTGAATTTAAAACGTTTTCCTGAAAGTTAAAATGCAATATTCGTACGAATTCATGTGAAATTGTTCAATAAAGTTTATTTTTTTTTAACAAGGGCCTCCTGTAATGGGGGCCTTTCCGGGGTTTCCCGGGTTCTCGAACGGTCCAATCCGACATTGCTTTGGATCACTATTTTCAATTTTCCGCAATGTTGCATTCTAAACCTCCAACATTGCTTTCTTTAACAACTGCAACAGCTCTATCGCCGGCAATATTGGTGGATTTCAAAGAGCTCCTTCAGCGAACAACGGAAATAAGATTTTGCCCCCTGAGACTACAACCAAACTTTAGTAACAATATCCCACGTGGGGTGACCGTTCAAAACGTACTGTTAAAGCATCGTTGCTCAGGGTAAGGGCGCGATTACGCCACGACTCGCCTTCGCATTGTCGCAACTGGAATTTAATCGCAATGGCAAAAGTGTCATTGCCATGGTAACAACGCTTCCTGGATTAGCTAAATCCGACATCGTTTGAGCAATAGCTTTTAGTCTTATGATTCGTGACAGTAAGATAAAGAATTCCTTCTGACGAAACAATTTCCCAATCGCTTCTAAACTTAACTATTAACTCGTTTCGTTGCAAGCTGGTAGAGCTAAAACTGCCGCCATGTTGGAATTTCAGATAATTTCTAGCTTCTAGCTGCGAGAATGAAAAGGCGAGTCGTTGCGTAAACGCGCCCTAACGGATTGTTGCTTCATTTCGAATGTCCCCTTCGACGAACAATGGAAATTGAAACAATGCGAAGCTTGAAACGTCATATCAAAGCACACTGTTAAAGCATTGTTGTTCGATTATTGTTGGAGCTTTCGGAAAACACGGAACTGAGAACTTCTCCTTCTTCCGACAACGTTATTTCTGTTCGGCGCTGCTGCTACACGAAATGAAGGTATGGCAATAAGAAAGTTATAGCATGGTTTTGCAAAATGGGCCGGTAAAAGCGATTTAATGCACACGTCGTCCCCTCGGACGATTCCACACCTCCTCGGACGTCGCTCTACCAAAAGTGTGCATTACATCGCTTATACCGGCCCATTGTTGCAAAATCCATGCTATAATTACTTATTATCGCACTTTCGTTTCGACCACTGTTAAAACGATGTGGTTTAAATACCGTATTCCACGGCTGCAGCAATACTAAAAAATGGTTACATACTAATCCTGCACACTTACTTTTCAGACTTATTTTGCACACTTTTTAGAATTCTTACATTGGAATGACAGTAAGCCGAATAAAGTACAAGATAAAAACAACGACGTTTCGGAAGTGTGCACCTTCCGTCATCAGGTTTCCTAACAATTTAAATTTTCATGGTAAAAAAAACAAGTCATACAGTCCATAAATGGCAGCAAAAACTTACACATTAGTTAAAACATCATAAAACACATTAACCTCACTCATCCCCCACTAAAAAATGGTAAATTTGGAGGCGTAAAAGTTAAAACCGTTCTTTCCCTCAGCAACCAAAGAGGAAACACCAAATTTTGGTACAAAGTGCAATCGTGTGTTTGTACGGGACAGTCTATTTGTTCGGCCGGTCTGTTTCGCGGGCGTGTAGCTAGTTGTTGATCTATGTGCGAAGTTGTTAAGTTGGAATTTATTAATAATAGGGAAATATTCTTTGAGATGTTTCCCTTCAGGAATAAGATGATTATGCACAGGGGATTATGGGTGAGAGATTCCAGATGTTTGAAAGGGCCTTTAAGAAAGAAAAAGATATTCCCCCTAAAAATATTCTTACGTTTCCCTGCTTCCAGAGCATTTCTGAA
Organism: Lithobius niger; assembly: GCA_023313725.1. Lineage (NCBI taxonomy): Eukaryota > Metazoa > Arthropoda > Chilopoda > Lithobiomorpha > Lithobiidae > Lithobius > Lithobius niger. The sequence goes on from JAHWFP010193458.1 coordinate 2,532, forward strand.
AACCTACGGAAAATGCTAGCTGTACATGATGTTAGACTGGTTTCAAACAGTCACCCAATCCTAAAACAGCTCTCCATGCCAACACATAACTATGAGGCACGCGATGCCATGAGCACGCGGAATACAGAGTACAAGATCCCCTCTAGCAATAATTCATGTCCTGCAACCTACGTTGGCTAACAGCCTCCAGAAGCTTAAAGAAAGAATCTCATTGCACAAATCAAACTTTAAAGATCGTGTTGAAACCAATTCAGTGTTATGGCACTGTTAGGCCATTCGCAACTCTCCAAATCGTTTTGAAACTCACCCCTGATCTCGACAATGTGCACATTTTATTAACTGAAAAAAATTCTGGTGCAAGGCTAAATCTGGAATCGCTAGTTATTCTCACCCACTATCCCCCTGTGCATAATCATTTCATTCCTGAAGGAAAATATCTCAAGAAAATATTTCCCTATTATTCATAATTTCCAACCTAACAACTTCTCACATAGATCAAAACTAACTGCACACCCCCAAGATAGACCGGCCGAACAAATAGACTGTCCCCTACAAACACGTGATTGCACTTTGTACCAAAATTTGGTGTTTCCTCTTTGGTTGGTGAGGGAAAAAACGGGTTTAACTTTTCTGCCTCCAAATTTGCTACTTTTGAGTGGGGATGAGTGAGGTTAATGTGTTCTATGATGTTTTAAATGATGTGTGGTTTTTACTGCCATTTGTGGACTGTATGGGTTTTTTACCACGAAATTTTAAATTTTTAGGAAACCTGATGACGGAAGGTGCACACTTCCGAAACGTCCTTGTTTGTATCTTGTTGCAGTGTATCCGGCTTACTAATTTGTAATCCTTTCCTGTGCTTTACGCTCCATTAGAATTCTTACAAGCATAACCATCCTAATAAAGCAATATGTTACTTCGGATTGGGAGGGGTCGAGCGTCTTCGGGAAGGTACTGCAGGGGCCTCAAGAACAATCGCACCGGGCCGGGGAAAAGGGGGCAGGGGAAGCCTCGGCAAAGGTTTCCGGGGGGAATGCAGCACGCTTCACCTGCAGGATGCGAGCCATGGGAGCTAGTGTATTTTTTTAAAGAAATCGGCGTAAATTTGAAACTTTTTCCTGCAGCTTTAGACATACAATTAATACAAGTGCCTCCTGTTTGGAGGGGGGGGGGAGCAGGAGGAGATGGGAGTTGGTACCCCGGAAGCTAACGTTTTTTCCATGAAAGCGGAATGAATTTGAAACGTTTTCTGCAACTGAGCGATGCATTTTTCATAAGAATTCATTTTAAATTTAAAATGTATTTTTTTAAAACAAGGGTTTCCTGTATTATGGGAGGGGGTGAGGGAGGTAGAGGCCCCAGAATCTACCGTTGTTTTACATAAATCTGATTGAACTTGAAACGTTTTCCTGCCATTTGAAATGGAATTTTCATACGAATTCATATAACATTTTTCAATTAGTTTTTTTGTTAAACAAGGGCCTCCTGTAGTGCGGGCTTTGGACACTGCTTTGGAACGCAACTTTGGATTTTCCGGCGGTGTTACATTCTAAACAGCTAACATTACTTTCTTTAACAACTGCAACGGCCCTCTCGTCGGCATTATTGATCGATTCCGAAGTGCTCCTTCAGCGAACAAGGGAAATAAGTTTTTTTCCCCATCAGACTACAACCAGACTTTAGTAACAATATCCCATGTACTATGTCCGTTAAAAGCGTATTGTTAAAGCATCGTTGGTCGGGGGAACGGATTGTTGCGTGATTCCGAATTTCCCCTTCGACGAACAAAGGAAATGAGAAGTTGCCCCGTCAGTCAACAACGCTAATGTAACAATACGACGATTGGAACGTCATATCGTAGTGTACTGTTAAAGCATTGTTACTCGATTGTTGTTCGAGCTTTCGAGCTATCACGTTAAATCTTCTGATCTTTTAAATCTTAGTCATTAAATTCTAAAACAAATTAGATCACTGCCTAGAATCGAACCAGTGTTAGGCTTTGTTTATGGACCGCCCGCAACGCCTAGAGAGGACGCGTGGCGCGGCGGTTGAAAGGAATTTTGCTACTTATCCGCGTCCGCTTGTTTGTTTACGTCAAAAGCTCACGCGGGAAGGCACGAGCGAATCGTTCATCCCGCGCGCGGTCTCCCGATCTGTTTGAGTTAGGCTGCGTTCATGGAGAAAACCCAACGACTAAGCGGACGCCGAAAGCTTACGCGGCGAAGAAAAACAAGTAGTTCGCCCAGCCGCGTGTTGGTTGTTGTCTCCGCGGCCCACGAGCTCCAAACCGCGTTTATGTTTATGGCCGTTTTGAGCGAAAACTTAAAGAGAAACGCGATGCTCACTCGACAATATACGACGGTATGCGAATCAGTACAATGTCACACAATATAACAGCACGAGAAGCTTGGCGGTTGTTGTATTAGAACAAATCCGTGCCAATTATTAAATTACGGGCAGGCTTTTGCATCACGGAAACCAGCGAAGTGGCCGCTCGTAAGCGGCAACACGTGGTCCGCCATTTTCCTATCCCAGAGTGCAACTCAACAGACCTGGCTCCCGGGGCCCGCTTTTTTCTAACTCAAACAGATCGGGGGCCCGCGCGCGGGATGAACGATTCGCTCGTGCCTTCCCGCGTGAGCTTTTGACGTAAACAAACAAGCGGACGCGGAGAAGTAGCAAAATTCCTTTCAAACGCCGCGCCACGCGTCCTCTCTAGGCGTTGCGCGCGGTCCGTAAACAAAACCTTAGAAAAAAGCCGCGCACCGCGTACGCGGGCCGCGGGAGCCAGGTCTGTTGAGTTGCATTCTGGGATAGGAAAATGGCGGACCACGTGTTGCCGCTTACGAGTGGCCACTTCACTGGTTTCCGTCCGTGATGCAAAAGCCTGCATGTAATTTAATAATTGGCACGTATTTGTTCTAATACAACAACCGCCAAGCTTCTCGTGCTGTTATATTGTGTGGCTTGCGCCACATTGTCTGATTCGCATACCGTCGTATATTGTCGAGTGAGCATCGCGTTTCTCTTTAAGCTTCCGCTCAAAACGGCCATAAACATAAACGCGATATGGAGCTCGCGGGCCGCGGAGACAACAGCCAACACGCGGCTGGGCGAACTGCTTGTTTTTCTTCACCGCGTAAGCTTTCGGCGTCCGCTTAGTCGTTGGGTTTTCTCCATGAACTCATCCTTATGACCGTGATAGATCTATAAACCAAAGGATTTACTGACTGCGCTATCATCACATGAAAGAGGCTTTTAAAATTCATAAGATGGATGCAGTTTGTAGACGAAAATTGACAGAGTTAGGCACTGTTCCCGTCATATGCTGGAACTGAGTCTTAATATTACTTACGTTAATAACATAATTTTTTTCTTTATTTCAAGATAACATTTTTCTTTGTTTCAGGTATTTGGGGAACTCTCAAAGCGAGCCTTCAATTTCAGAACGAGAACATGAAGATTCCCAAGATTCCCTGGTTAGAATGGGAGCCGTTGAACTTAGCAGAATATTTTGTTAATCTTAAAATAGAGTCGAAGCATGGGGAAGAATTCAGTGATATAAATTTGCCCGATATTTTCAAAGAAAGAAATGGAAAAATCCCGACAAACATTCTCATTGAAGGCCCAGCTGGCAGTGGGAAATCCACTTTGGCGGCCAAATTATGCCTCGATCATGCAAACGGTGAAGAGTACATCAGACATTTTGATACTGTCATTCTACTTCGTCTCAGAGAATTTAGCAGCACACTTGATGAATTGATCACTACCACACTTAACTTAAAACGTTGCAAAAGACAATGGGTATTAGACGCTATAGACGAAAATGACGATAAAGTATTATTTATCCTGGATGGGTACGATGAACTGCATCATAGCAAACAGTCTGATGTTGTCTCTCTTTTTAAAAAACAACAATGGCCCCGTTCAACCATTATTGTAACTTCTCGTGAAGCGAGCATTCCACTGGTAGACGAAGATTTAGATTCACCTTTTTCTAACTTACTACACTGCATGCACATGAGAGTGGTAATTAGAGGTTTAACAGGGAACAACAAAATATTGTTTCTTCAATCATACTTGAAGCATTTACCAGAGAAATTGAAACGTATCTTAGAATTAGTAGAAAAGAAGTTTGTATTTTTACGTGACGAAAGGTTATTCGATTGTCCCTTGTTTTTGCTGCTGCTCGTTATTGTAGTTGAAGATGAAAAGGAAGACTTGAAGTCAGTGAGTACAAAAACTGGCCTGTTCAAAACACTTTTCAACTTCTTATTGAAGCGTATGTTGGCTAAACATGGTGAGATTAACCCAAAATGTGATTTCTTCGAATATGACTTTGAAAATCCACCAGCTTACGTTTATTTGCTTAGCCAATTTGGTTCCCTTGCACTAAGAAAACAACGTAGGCACAACCAGTATTTGTACACTGAAGAGGAAGTGCTTTCTCACTGTGGTAGTGAAGATATTCTAAAATTGGGCATTCTGCACCAAAATGAGAATAAGACAGGTTTAAGACGGAAGTCCTGGTATGAACCAACGCATTTGTCACTTGTAGAATTTTCACTGGCTTACCATCTTTGGGTAAATCGAAAATCTGGTTCAGACCCTGCAACGTTTTTAACTGCACATGAAATTGCCCAAAACATCCATTACATTAGTGAGAGCTTAATTTTTTATTTTTTGTGTGGCCTCTTTGGTAAAGAGTTTGGCACTTTCATTTTACTTGTGGGGATTGGTGATGAAAACAACTATTGGCTGAAAAAATATATTGTCGACCTTTCTCCCCAGGAATTAGCAAATGAAAGCCATTTACAACTATCTAAATTATCCGATATTTTTCTGCCACTCATTCAGAATGTTTATACTGTACTTCCAGTATGGCCAAGATCAACTGCCTTTTTAAAAGGAATTTTGATTAATGCCAAGAAAAAAGGTAAATTGAAGTACGTCATTTACGATCGAGGTTATTGCGATGAAACGTGCATTGTAAATTGGCACAATATCATCACGCATCAGAATGGTTATGACAGAGATGGTTGGATCGCGGACAGTGACTCATTGGCCACCACTGAATTCACAATAACGCTCACTACCTTGACGAATCAACAAGTGGAAGGACTGAAGAGACGGTTCGGTATGAAAAATGTCTTGGAAGGTGTACCGTTTTATGGAGTGAGGGGCCACAGATCAGAATTTGCAGTTACACTACCTAAAATAAGTCAGTGCATTCGTGAAGAAATGGTTGAATCTGTAAAACTTTGTTCTTTCAAGGCCAAGCCACTCGAGCAATGGAAGGAATTCATCCAATCTGCAAAAGACTCGAAAAACCTTTCAAATATATCAGTGTTGACACGGAATTGTGAATATTTATTTGTGAAGTCGATTAACACTGATGGTGATATATCCTCTTTTTGCAGGCATTCTCTGACGCTTCGAAATGGGTGTATTGCCTACGTATTTATTCAGAATGACACCTTAAGTGAAGTCCATAACCTCCGTTACATGAGTATAACAAGTGATGTGGGAGAGAGTGACGAATCAGGTTTTGCACAGAAACTGAATTGTTCATTTCTTGAGGTTTTGGAAATTATTTTTATAGACGGATGTAAATATGCCTTCACTGGTTCACAGTTAATCTCCATGATTAGCCAGTATTCTTCTTTGAAGATGATAGAATTCAGCGAATGTTGTTCAGATGAGTTTGTGAACCATTTTCTTCTAGAATTACGAAATGGGAACCCTCCAAGTGGAACTCTCCAACTAAACACCCTTTCCTTGTACTTCTCAGACTACTTTGTATTGAGAGTGTCACAGAATACATTAGAATTGATGAAAAATATATTACAATCGCGAGAGTTGCGGAGCTTTCGCCTCAGTGGTGAAAGTGTTTCTATAAAACAAGTTTACTGGAAACGTCTTGAGGTTCTGAAAGCATTTCCAGAGTCTCAGGGTTTTGTCTGTAAGCTACGTGGTGGACATGAATATGATATCATTCACAATGAGCGCGAAAATTTATTTGTTAGTGAGTGGCTTGAACGCAGGTCCAAGACAAGCTTTATTGAAATTACGGTCAACGAAAGCTAGTGGTGTGGGGTTCAATGGTGCACTGGCTTGCCGAATGGTTGCCTGCACTGTATAACTAAGTGAAGGAAAAGTCTTCAACTGCTTTTTTTTTACTGAATAGTTGTAAATCCTCAAGAGCAAGTTGAGAAGGAAATTACTTCACAGTGTTTGAAGCATTTTATAAAGTTTTATGTAGCTCATTTCTTAATTCAAAACGTGTTGGTTTCAATTCAACGTTCGTGCTGTATTTGGAGGTCTTGGCATATCCGAAGAATTAAACCAAAAAAGTTGTTACAACTGCTTCATATTTCTCTGCTGATTTTGTTACATTTCATTTATTTAAACTATTATGCGGTTACAACCAATTTTTTTAATGAAACCTGGCATGCTACACGTTTTACCAACAATTTTGTAATAACTTGTCCAATTATATAATAGCCCTTGTCTGTACTTGGATACCATTTCAGTATTTGAGTGAGCGAGCTGGCAAGTTAGTAAAGTTCGACGTTCAACAAGCATGGTTTCAATTAAAACTGCAACAGTTTGTTAAATTTTTCCGGGTAAAAACAATAATATGAACACATTCGCCATTTATCATTTTTAGAGTTTGATGTTTCAAATCGATGTTAAGATTTACAGTGGACAAAAATAAAGGTAACATTTTTTTTTGTTTTGCCATTCCAAATCAGGAACTAACACACGCCAGTGTGTCGCGCCAAATTGGGCAACAAACATCACATCAGTTCAAGTGACGAGGTTGTAAACCATTGTCGCGCGACGCCATAGCGTCAGTGGCATAGTTGGCCACGTTTGAGGTACTTTGGGAAAAAATAATACTGTACAAAAGCTTAAACTGTGTTGCAATCGAGAGCAATGACCCACTGTCCCACCCTTCTTCGGGGGGGGGGGGGGGGAAAAATCCCTTCGGAAAAAAGAAGACCCCCGCTGGTGGGAGTTCTCGGGGGGGGGGATGGAGGGACGGCCCGGGTTCGGAACAACGTGCAACAAGTTAAACACAGTGACGGTTTTTAATCCTTACCCATACTCAATGCAACTCTTAGAGGTTTTTCCCCATTTCAGACATTTATTACAGTAAAATACACTTACGGCACATAATTGCTCAAGAACTTAGGATAGGCATTAATTAATTTTATCGTTAAGAAAAAAGAATCAAGCAAGAGCTAATAGAAAGACGGCTCTGGCGTAAAGCATAGGTTCTTCTATTGAACAATGGCATTTTTCGGAAGGAAGAACTTTGACGGAATTCCAAACATAGCACATTCTGGGTTCCTTCCTATCAACTGGAAGAAACGAACAAAGATTAGAATCTCGGCACACTATGCCTTAATCATTCTACCTTGTCACCTGTACTCCTCTTCTTAGGTTAAACAGCACCACACAACCTTATGATTCTACACGAACAGGTTTAAGCATTTTACGTTATTCCTCACGAGCAAGTTATCGACAACTAACGCTATTTCATGACGAAATACCAAATCGCTAAATGGCTAGGCTCGGATAAACACTTAAAGCAAGTTCGTATTACCTTTAGCTGGCTAGCTACGCCTGGCTCGAAGTCTTAGGGAACTGGCGTAGGAGGATTAAGCATCAAGATGAAGCAGTGAAGAAAGATGGCAATCTTTTTCATCGGGACCAAACACCATACGAGAACATCACACGACCGGCCATGTTGCTTTCTTCACTGACCATGGGATGACGTCAAGCACGGAAACGTCATGAAGCCTTAGAGCAGCCCGCAAAATTACGCACATGCGTGCCGTGAAGCTCAGTCCAACCCCGTGGAAGCTTGGAGATTGCACGGGACCCAACATACAGTCCGAACGCCTAGAAGTCCCACAAGTCAAGAGCTCACGAGGGAAGATGGCGGTCGTTTAAATACTCAAAAAGAGATTTGCATAAAAGGTAAAGGATTAGATCTTTAGAGTAAATATAGATCTAGTAAAGTTTTTAAGATTTGGATTAATAAAAAATAATAAAGTCGAAGACCGTAATAGGGCAAACAATCAACTAAGAAATATAATAACAATTACTAATAAATTACATGATGACGTACAAGATGACGAGGTCAAACACAAGACGCACATGCAGCAATCGCACCACGAAAGCCGGCATTTCTCCTACCTACTGCAAATCAACCGCAGGTGTGAGCCTAAGAGCAACACAAAGGCGGCAAAGCCATAGTGAAGCACGACACCACCTGAAAAAAATTAAATCATGTAGGAATGCCAGCTATGCTGCTTTCAATGAAAAATCTGACCCTCAATAACTTTAAAAATGTGTTACTACTAGCTAGCTAGCTAGTCCGCTCATCCCCATGTTAATTTCCATAGGGTGATTATTCATCGATAACGAGATAACGGGAAGGCTTCCAGCTATGAAATTGGACGAATGGGTGCAGCAAAATACAAACTGGGTACCTTTTATGATTTGGAACCAGGGGGCGTATCGGGGACGGTGTGGGAGGGCGCATAAGTACGAAAATATTGTTATAACCATTGTTAGTATTGTCGGCATCGTCTCTCATGGGACGGCCAAATTTAGGACAATGACAACGTGTATACTGATGTGCGTGTCTAGACACACACTAGTGTATCACGATAAATCCAAACAACGTTGCCAAAGAAATTGTATTCACGTCAAATTCACGAAAAATAAACATAGCCAAAAACTTGTAAAGAGGCCACCAAGTTGAGAGTGGTTTGGCCCTTTAATGGAGTGATATCAACACACCAAAACTAACTAAATAAAACAGATTAGGCTACAACAAAATTAAAACCAAACCAAAGAGGTGACTAAGTTGAGAATGGTTCGACCTATAGGCAAAAGATAGTAGCAAAGTGTTGGAAACCAATTCTGCACGGTAGTGGAGTTCAGTAGATACACAATTAAAAAAAAAGGAGTGATATCATTTCAAAAACCAAAACTGGTAAAAGGGACCGCTAAGTTCCGAATGGGGCCCTTCAAAGGAGTGATATCAACACCGAAACATTCGCCAACTTAATCGCAGCGAATAATACTTTGGACGTTAAATGAAAACTTGAACATTGCTACCGAAAGTAGCAATGTTCTAGTTTTCATTTAACCTTGGACGAATGATTGGGTTAGGGGACATCCTGCTTGCACGCGTCGTTATGCTGCCGCGGTAACCTCACATGTGACGCATAACAGCAGTATGAACCATTCGGACAAACAAGCAGACGATCGCCGGCACGCGGTGCGTATTACACTAGCTAGTTCTTGGAAATCCGACATACTATCGTTCCCTCGACCTTGTTACGCATGCTGTTGACAAACCAAGTAACGTGTGATGATATTTTCTATTTGTCACGAATTTAAGTTGCATTATTCAGTATCACAGAATATTAAATATCGCACGTATAGCGAGCGATTCATCCTAATGAAAATGTTTGTGGCTTATAGAACATGGTAAAGAACTGCAGTGCCCAATGTTGTGAACGAATTCACGGAATTGACGGTAATTTCTTTTCTCTGAATCTGCGACAAATGGTCTTCAAATGGCACTGTCTATTCCAGATAGAGGTCGGACGAAAAGGGGAAAAATCATGTTCGCATATTCGTAAAAAGATATTCTAACATTCGACCAAAAACAATTTTTCCTTATTTTTGCCCCCCCCCCTCTCCCTCCCCGAAAAAAATCCGTTTTTAATTAAATACCAAAGTTAATTTTAATTTAGTACACTAGGAAGGCAAAGCATTAATTATTATAACCAATCACAAAAAAAGATGTTTTGATTTCAACCTCTTTCCCCCTTCTCATTCCTCTCCCTCCCTTCACTTGCAATTGTGCCATCCAAAATGCATAAACCATTCCAGGCCATAGTGCCAGGGGATACACGGAAAAAAAAGCCGATGAAAAAAAAGCTGCGGAAAAAAAGCCTCGAAAAAAAAGCTGATGGAAAAAATGCCGACGGAAAAAAACAGCCCCGGAAATATGACTGAAGGGAAAAAAAGTCGTTGGAAAAAAGAGCGTGTGCATTCATCATTCATTAACTGATTGCTGCTCCACCAAGGTTACCTTAATTGCCTTTGGAATCATTTAAACGAAAAAGTCACAAGTTTCGTCCCAAATAATTTTACTAGGGATGCGGTGGGGAGATAAAGTTGTCCTCACAAAGACAAAATTCGTGAAATCACGAAGTTTCCACCAAAATTTACATAGTGTAGGGGGGGGGGGGGGGGGGGGGGGAGGGGGAGGGCGGGAATCATAAATTTTCTACAAATTCCTTAACTGGGGAAGGAGGGGGTGGAGTAGTATTGAATTTGATCGACTCTGAATAATTAAAAGAAAATTCAAGAAAACACTAAGTTTACTCAAAATTCCTTTAACTTTTTTTGGAGTTATTCGGTATTTCCCTGAGTAAACTTTGGCACTTTTTTTCGGAGTGTGTTGTTCCCCCCTCCGCACCACCCCTCCCATACCACCAAAAAAAAATAGATAAGTTGTCTAAAAAAGGGGGATATAATTTCTGGCAAGAGCGAATAGATCGTACGTAATAAGCGAAACTTGCCGTTATGTAATTCCTGGTCTCGGTCAAAACTACTGCGATTAGTCTTGCTTATTAGCATGCCAGACGTGCTGATAGTATTTCCAGCAAAGCCTGCTGTCAATATTACTCACACACATATTTAAAGGTAGTATTTTTGTAAAATTTCCACCAATTTTTTTGCGTTTTTTCACTATTGGCTTTTTTATCCGCACCTTTTTTTTAATAGGCTTTTATTTTTAGGCTTTTTTTCCGGGGCTTTTTTTTCCCGAGGCTTTTTGTTCTCCTAGATTCGTGCTAGGGTGCCAATGTCACATGGGCCCTTCCGTAGATTCGTAAGGGGGCCTTTTAGATTTGTGAAATTTGTGCTACAAGTGGAATTGTTTTTCGTTGTAATTTCTGGTTGGTCTTAAAATATTGTCCCTTCCCTTATCATTTCATAGCTATCTTTAATTGACTAGTCTATACTTAGGGACCGGTCACTATACTTTAATTGTAATAGACTGTCTTTAATTATACTAGACTATACTTAGGACCGCCGTGGGGGGGGGGGGGTCATGGCCTACTCCTGACGCCGTCACTGCTATTGAGACTGCGTGCAGA
>JAHWFP010193463.1:0-17501 GCA_023313725.1 Lithobius niger
ATAAATCGGAGCCAGCTTCTTCGTGAAGTTCTTGCTTGCATCAGACTCGACGTGGTTCTTGACTTTGACGAGCTGATTAGGCTTGTACTCCACTGGTTGGTGTCTTTTGTCATAGTAGGTTTTTGTTAATCTAGCTGCTTCAGAAAGATGGGCCCTTGCTAGATCATAAGCCTTTTCCATCTCAATCTTGTGCGCTTCGGCGTACTCTTTGACAGTCATTCCTGTCTGGACTGGAGGCAAAAGAAGTGCTTGGAGTCTTGTGCGTGGATCCGTTGCCTTCATCAGATAATAGGGTGTTTCGCCCGTAGAGACATGTGGTGTTGTTCTCATCGCCCACTGAAGACATGGCAGCAACGGTCCCCATCCTCTTTGCCGTTCCGTAGCGAAAGCTCTAATGCATGCCTTGAGTGTTTGGTTGACCCTCTCGGTTGCATTGCTCTGGGGGTGGTACGGTGTCGTCTTGGAATGCTTGATACCATTCTCCTGCAGCATCGTGACGAAATCCTTCCCTGTGAACGCTGCGCCGTTATCTGAGATGAGATATTCTGGTCCACCTACGTCACTGAGAACATGCTGCGTGAACTTTGTTGCCGCAGCTCTTGATGTTGCGTTCCTTGTCGGTATCAGCCATACCCATTTGGTAAAATAGTCAACGACTGATAGGACGTACTTGTTGTTGAAAGTGGTCGTTGGGAGTGGTCCTACATAGTCAATTCCCATAATATGGTTCGGGTGATCAGGAATCACAGGTTGCATTTGTCCCGGCGCTTTTGTCTGGGCACACTTCACTATTTGACAAACTGCACAGGAACGAACATAGTTCTTAGTGTCCTTGAAGACGTGTGGCCAGTATCCTACTTGCCGAACTCGTGCTAGGGTCTTCGTTATTCCCAGGTGACCTGCTTGTCTATGATCATGACACTCATGAAGCAGTTGGTGCCTCATAGTCTCTGGTACGTAGATAAGCCATCTCGACCTCTGGCTGTTTCTTTCTGGTGCTGCTGGATCCATGTAGAACAGAACTCCTTCGTCAAAGATGAAGTCCTCCGCAGCCTTCGTGATAAATCCTGGAGATTCGTTCTTCTTCGCCTCGGACAGGTTGGAATGAACTTCCCAGACTCTTTTAGCGAAGTCATCTTGTTCTTGAGCTTGCCTCACCTGAAGTTTATCGGTGATGGGCACTCTCTCCTGGTTTCTGATGTACAGCAGCTGTGGCGGGTTGCGTGACAGTGCATCGGCCACGACGTTGAGCTTCCCAGCACGATGTACTACGTTGAAGTCATATCCTTGGATTTTCACTGCCCAGCGTCCAGTCCTGCCTGAGTTCTTTTTATTTGACAGTGCGCATCCTCACATCCTCACAACTGAGTGACATTGTAACTACAGTACTTGTTACCCTGGGCGAATCATGACACTACGAGTTGGCCAGACTCTATTATCTGTTTCGTACGTTTATAAGACTGCACTTACAACGCAAGTTTTACATGCGGTTGTTACCAACCAGGAAAAAGTAATTTCCAGCATGCGGTAGATCATTCATGGTTTTTCACTACAACCTGACTATACGTGTGTAATCTGTTCCTTAGGAACTTAACGTGCGAGGTACTTTCAAACTTAGTGTATCCACTGACTGAACTGCGTTTGTCGTTCCGAGTCTTAAGCGTACCTCACCCAAATTCAATTTGAATTAACATAGTGAATTATATTACAAGATTTTACATTTAAGTGTGCCTTACTACAAGTAACGGCAATGTTTTTTTTCTCAAGTTAAGATAACAATCTATTTATGTTGCCCCATTAACTTATAACAATTCTATATTTAAAATTTGTGTATTAATGACAAGTAGTTTTATGTGTATCGTGGCAAGGAGGGGTGGGGTGTATGTTTTACATTTTTATTTTCATCATAAGGCTAGGAATCACTTATCTTTTAATTCATTAATCCTGGATCATGTTGGAGTGATCCCTATTCTATGATTTAGCCTTTTTTCTCCATTTATTTGCCATCCTGCCACTTTAACACAATTCATTGCATGTTGCACAATTTTCTGAAAATACATGAATTTTGGACTACATCAGTTATGTTATATTCAGATATATTTCGAAGTTACATAATACATATCACAATTATTCACACAATTTTGTATTTTTAGTGACATTTGTACATAAATTAAATAATTTATTTTGCTAAAGTAATGTTGTAACGGACATTAGCTCACCCTCGTACATACTTGTGTGCTGTTGTGTTGTGGTTGAGTTTTGTTGGTGCCAAAATCGTTTGTGTAACTGCAAGGGCTTTTAGGTTTTGCACCAAAACCATCAGCGGACGTGCAGGAGAACATGGCCAAGTATTGTTGGCCACGGTTGGTAAAAACTTTGTAACCAAGAACTGGATTGGTTAACGAACTCAAGAGCTGATTGGTTGTTTGGTGGATCTCTGGGCTCAAGGGCTTCAGAGCCTGGTGTTCAATTTTCGTTGATTCTTGTGTTGAGAAAGAACATTATAATGTAACCCAAATCTTGTCATTATTATTGTTATTATTCCGTATTAAACAATGTTTAACTACTTCAAGTTTGGCTTCTACATTGAACACACGTTACAGTTGGTGGTAGCGGACGTACGCCAAACTACGAAGCCCAGCAGTTTCACCGGAGATCGATCATGAAATTGTCGGAAGAGCAGACGTCAAGCCGGGAAAAAGTTGGTCAATGACGGCAAGCGAAGAACTGCAACCGTGCAGAGATTCAACGGCAGGGACGAAGCTCAAGCCAGACGTGGACGGCAATAAAGAAAACGTGTTCAGCAATCTCGGAGAAAGAAAAAAATTGCCAGAAGTTGCTGAAGCCAAGCCGGGAAAGTTGGTCAATGACGGCGAGCGAGTAACTGCAAACCGAGCGGCGATTCAACGGCTGTGACAAAGCTCAATAAGGCAGCAACAAGGCAACGTGGTCGGCGAAATATATTGCATCCCACGGCGATCAGGTTGGAAGATCGGCTGAAATTGTGGACTAGCATCACGCAAAAACATCTCCAGAATACAGATTGGAAGTTTTTACAAGAAAATCACCGATGTGGCAGTGTGGAAACTCAAAAACTTCAGGGGGGCCACTGGAAGACAACGACGACAACACGCTTCAGACGGAACCGGAAGTGCATACCGGAAGTGGAAGTGCCTGGAAGAAGAACTCGATAAGCAACAACTGCGAGTCCAGGAGGAAGTCGTCGATCGTGAAGCAGCTGGTATACACGTTGATTGCGATATAGTGGTAAATTTTTTTAAATTAACGTTAAAATTGCGAACTTGTTTTAAAAATGTTTGAAAATGGGGAATTAGAACCATTAAAGCTTTTGGCTGAAGAGTATCAGTTAAATGTGAAAACTAGAAGAGCAATTATTAAAGCTTTGCAGGCTAAAATAGCAGATGGATCTTTAGTCGAAAATGATGTTGATAGAAATTTCCTTGATTTCCAAGCCGAAGTAAATCGGCAGAAAGAGCAGATTGCTCGCGATAAGGAAGCTAATGCTGTTAGTGTTAACAAAGAAAGATTTAGGCTAGAGCATGAACGGGAAACACAGAAAATTCACAAAGAGCTTGAATTAAAAATGCTTCTAGAAAAAGAGAAATTGCAAAGAGAATTTGAGTTGGAAAAAGAAAAAATTCATCAGGAAGCCAATGTAGTAAATAAGAGACTGGAATTCGAAAGGGAGAAATTAGCATCTGAGGAGAGAATTAAATTAGCTGAAGCCAGTGCAGCTGGGACTTCCAGTGAAAATGCTAGAAATTCCAATAATATTATTAGTGCTGAGTTTAGAGACATAATGGATATGACACGTCGCATGCAACCATTTAAAGAAAATAGCGATGATATTTTGCTCTTTTTAACAACTTTTACCCGAATTTGTGAACGGTTGAATTTTTCAGAAAATACTTGGTCATTAAGGTTGTTGTCTTTACTAAGTGGCACAGCTAGAGAAGTTGTAACTAGGCTACCTAATGTAGTCTTTAATGATTATAACAAGGTGAAGCAGCAACTCTTACAAAGGTTTCAGTTTACGTCCGAGTATCTTCACACCAAATTTCGAAATGCATGTAAATCTCATAAGCAATTTTATAGTAATTTTGCATACATAATCCAAACATATTACTCAGAGTGGATTAGAACAGCAAAGTGTGATACGGATGTCAATAAGTTGGTTCAGCTTATGCTAATTGAACAGTTTTTAGAAAAAGTACCAAATGAGTTAAAACTGTGGTTAGTGGATAAAGGGGATTTAGAAAACCTAGTGCAGGTTGCTACTTTAGTTGATGAATGGATGGCTAGGCGTCAGAGTGGTACCCAAAATAACCATAGTAGTGAAGGGAAAACGGAGCAGAATAGTGACCAAAATTCCAAGCGAAATGGGAATAGGCCTTACTACAGGAAATTTAACTATTACAAGGGCAATAATGGTAATAGTAGTAACAGTAACACATATCCAGGGCCAAACAACGGAACAGTGGGCCATGGGCATGCAAATAATGCTAACAGTGGTAATGGGTATGGAAAGAAATGGGAGTGGACAGCAGAATGCATAAGTGCAAATGCTTCAAGTAATGGGGAAAGTTCAAATGGGGATGGAGGTCAACATGGTTTTAGAAATACAAATGGTAATTCTAAGCAGTTTAAGGCTAAACGATTGTGTTTTGAGTGTGGTGATTCTTCTCATCTCGTCAAAAATTGCCCAAGTAAACTTACTACAGCTTCAGTAAATTTATGCATGACCCGTGGTAAACATACGTTTTCTGAAATGGACCATAACATAATAGCAGGTTATGATTTGGAAGGTAAACAGTTAAGAGTTTTGCGAGACACTGGTGTGTAAACCTTGCACTTTCCCCTAATTATCGGAAAAGTGGCGGGTTTCCAGTGTGTAAGCTAAACAGCTTACACCGGCCGATTAATTATTAATAGCAACAAATATCACACAATATCACAACAATGGCAAGCAAAAGAAGGAAGTCCACGCAAGTTGTTTCTGGTTTAATTAAACTTGATTTATTCAAAGTCAAAGTGCAGGGTTAGGGTTTAGTTGGTTCCCTCTTACCCCAAGTTAAAGTACTCTTAGCTAATGCTATTATCGCTACTGGGGCGTCCTTGCCAAAGTTAGGCCTGGATCCTAGTCAAAATGAGCTAGGCTAACTTTCCTAAGTTCAGCATGAATTCAATTCAATAATCAGAGTTTTTACTTAGCTTATAACTGTTGTAAGGTCCTAGAGTCAGGAGCTCTGTGGCAGGCGACCTCTCTGTGTCTGAGTTGGGCTGGAGTGAGAGAGCTGCTCTAGCAGGTGGGCATTTATATACCCCAGCAGCTAACTGTTCCAATAGTAAAGGCAGAGCTGAACAAGTTGGGTCTTGAACCCGGACTAGTTCTAATATTAGCAATGAGGTAATGCTCTGATCTATAAGAAGTATCTGGATAGCTGATACTTGGCAGCTGGCCTGATGTACAAGGCTGAGGCTGAACTGAGCTAAGCAGGGATGCTTAGCGAATCTAAGTTATTTTATTAATTTAATAGCCAAATGAACGTTGTATAATACAAGTCGATTTAAACGTAGCCACGGTAAGTACCGATACCGGTTACCGATATATCGGTATAAATTAAAGGATTAAGCCAAATACAATATATTTACAACGTCATTGGTTATGTAATATTCGCTCTTAGTCCCTCATAGGTTAACGAATATTCCCTTAATATTAATAAGGAGAAATTTGAACATGCGTCTTGACTAAACCACCTGCCAGATTTTTGGTCTGCTTGTTGTCTTGGAGAAAAACCTTAACTATGATTTTCTGTTGGTATTAATTAAAGCAAAAAACTCCAAGAACAAGGAAGATTGCCCTGATGCACGTTCCTATTCCTACTTATCTTTGACTAATTTAATTCTTTTCCTGATATAGTGAATTAATTTCACTCCGATTTAGGACAGGGGATCTAATTCTAATTGCAAAGAGAGTCTTATTTTATACTTACTCTGTATGCATTACAGATCATTGACACTTTTCAACATCATATGTTTCGGAATCAACCGTTTCTGCTGAAACAAGACATATGTTAATTTCATTCAATTCAATAACACATTTCCATAGTAAATTCAAATTTCGTGTTAATAATGCAATCCATAGTCATGTTCATTTCATTTTCATAATCAATGCATCTCATTTTCATGTTCATATTCATGATCACACATTCAAACATTTCATTTTCATGCACACCAAGTTGGCCAACTTTTCATGCAAAAAAAAAAAAAATATAAACACCAACCAATATTTATGATTTCACTTTTCATTTTTCAAACCTGTGTCGGCTCACATGAGCTCTATTATTTGTTTGAGTACACGATATCTATTGTCATGGTTTTAATTTGCATATTATGTTAATAATAATACGAATAATAATGCATAATTAATAGGCTACATATATGAATATTAATATATTCAGTCTTATATTCACAACTAACCAAACAGCGCATGTTCAGACTTGATATTTCTTTGAAGACTGGTGATAGCTCAAGAGAGCCGAAATATAATTAAAGCCTAAGCCCAGGTGTTGTCGGTCTTCTTTATAAGATAACCCAGAAAGATTTCGCGAATTGTAAGGGCAGAGGGATTGGCATATTTATTGGACAGAACACTGAAAACCAATTAAGAACCCTGTTACTTAAATTAGGGAACAGGTAACCTAAATATCAATGGCTTCATATTCCAAGAAGTCCTAACACCTGTTTATTTGATTGGCAGCAGCAATACAGAAAGATCGCTCATGCGAGAAGAAACTTCCGGTCGTAGCAGCTGCTGAGTGACGTGGAATTTAGATGCCCCAAATAGATTTGGTGGCACGCAACAATAAAGGAATTCCTTTGACAAACAATAGGGGCTTGATTGACAAGCTACATAATTCGATAGATAAGGATATAGTATATAATGAATCTGTTAAGAGAGGCGGGACAGTTACGTTCTAACTACTTTCTTGTGCGCTTCGAAGTTCACGCCAGTACGCCATCTGATAATCCAGGCCGGAGGAGGGACCGAGGTTATGGCAGGAAGCCAGGTTACTGGGGACACTTCCCCTAATCCGCAGCTAAGTACTCTGGCCTCAATTTATAGAACAGCTTAACTGTTACTATGAATATATCACTTAGTTAGATAACGATCCGAATAGTTATTGCTAATCATTTATTTATTATTATTCCACTGGAATGCCAATCACTTGCTTACTTATTATTGGAATCACTCGGTTGTACAGCATTCTTGTTATTTTGGTCGTAGTAACCTAAATTAATGTTCTGACCAGTTCTGGTGCAGATTGCTGTATAATAGCTTACACAGTTATTAAAATACTTGGGATAATCAATTGTTGTTTTATTATTGTGTCTCCATATTGAAGTGTCATTTGAATATATTAGGGATCGACCGATACAGGTTTTTGCCGATCCGATCCGATGCCGATAACTGTCATTCCGATCCGATCCGATGCCGATTCGATACCGATATTTAATATTTTTAACCAAGCAAAATTTATGAACTTAATAAAAACTAAAAAAATACAATGTTATCCTTGTTACTTCATATAATTGAAAATAAGTTATAATTATCATATTTTTACACTTTTATTGCAATGAGTTACAAAATGTTATTATTATTACACACACAATGGTTCTATCTGGGTAAAATTTACCACTGCTTATCCCGTCCGGTTCCTTGTAACTTTTGGCACCTTCTCATACCAGGACCACAAGTAAAAATATGAACATATGGACCATATTTAAAGTTAAATACCAAAAAAATAGAAAAAAACCATTTATCAGCACTGTAGTACAATGAATTTAACGCAGATTAAAATTCTTCATTACAAACGATTTAAAATTTCTGATGTTAAGTATGAGTATCCTACTTTTGTACTAACTGCATATGCACACTTGCATGAGAGAAAAAACGAAAATCGGAAATTATAAAACTAATCTTTACAGGGGCTGGTCACGCCTTCTAAATTTCAAATCAACTGTCTAGTTTCCAGGCTCTGCAGCTCCTCAAACCCCCATCCGTAAAAAAAAATCCTAGTAATTAAAATTATTGTCTAGCAAAAAATTAATTACGAACGAATGACAAATTAACGCTGGACATTGGAAAAATATTCTTTTGCTTACTTTACTTGTCCCCCTCCCCAAACTCACGTCTAACTAAAATAGACCTCCGCTTAGGAAAATGCGATTTAAAATCACCGTAACCTATCTGGCCAACTACCCTGCACGAAACAAAACTTGGGTGTTTGCTTTACCAATCCAAGGCTTTACCATCCACTCTTGAATTTCTTACGAATAAACCTTTTTGCTGCAATATCTTTAATTGGTAATCCATATATTTCATTCAGATCCAATTGAAACTAGTTTTAAATAGATCATAGTTGCTCGGATAAACTGACTACGTCGAAGAAACCGGTTGTTTACAAAATGCTCTTTAAAAGTTGATATCCGAAAGGTGCACCTACTACCAGTAAAATGGAGGATACAACTTGAATAATTTTAACAGTAGTAAAAACACAGGATTCGAGTAAATACTTGGATATTGTTATACTATACTAGTAATAAAGTATTTTTAAAAAGTAATAATTTTAAATTTGATGAGACGATTTTTTTTAATGGCCTAATGGAATGGCCATTTAATGGCCTTACTTTTTCCTGGTTGTCCGTGCACTGAGCACCCTTCCGATACCAGCAAAGACAAAAGACAACACACTCCGTAGCAAATAATGCGGTTTCTCGTTACCGCATTTTTTATGGATTTGTATTTCTAAAATAAATTACAATTTTGACATAATATATTTTTAAAACCTTTTAAAAATCACAACCCGCTTATGCACTGTCCAGGATTACTGACTAGCACGTTTTCTGTTGGCCCTTGTGACTGAGCTCCACAACAAAGAAATCTTGCAAGGATCGGAAGTAACGCTACTAATGCTTCTACAACCATCGATTTCTTTAACTAACAAAAGGTAAACGAGATCGCAAATATAAGTTTATGTACTTTTACGTTAAATATTTAATAAAAGTAACTAAGATACACAATGTTCAGAATTAACCAAATTTTGGGTGGTTTTGACACGTGCTCCGGTAGGACCAGCTGGTGCTTGCTTCCCGTCGATCGCTAGACGATTTAAACGCAATGCACTAGACATTAGTATTAGTATTTACAAGAATTTATAAATTGTTGGTATTGAGAGGTGACAAGCCTTTGCTAGTTAATCTGTTAAACCGAAGCAATTTACAAAACTGAAACTCGTGTTTGGCAGTGAAGTTGACATCGGTATCGGACACATAAACCGATCCGATTCCGATCCGATTATCGGATGAAAAATATCGGCCGATGCCGATACCGATCCGATGATCGGTCGATCCCTAGAATATATACACCACACATAGCTATCCTGATATCATGGTATTTCTTGTTATGAACCCAAGTAAATATCATGGCAATGGTGTCTAGAAGTAGATTCAAATACTCTTAAATCCCCGGAGGCTAAATAATAATAATTTTTTTAGTGGTGTGCAAGGAGAAATTTTGGTTATTCACGATAATCGGGTAAATTACCGTAAATTCTAGCGCAATAATAGCCTAACGATCGCTGATTGGCATTGAATTTTTTTTTGCGTTACAAAGGAATAGTTGTTAGTGTGTTTATTGTTTAGTGTGCTCATATCTGGATTATTGCATTTGGTTTGTTTGGTTATACGGCGTTTGGTTAACGGACTTTTAGCCAAAGTTATTTTGCGAATTTTGTGGCGACGTGGTAATCCAGTTGGACTTTGGGTTTTGTGAGCACTACGAATTGGTATTTTTACAGTGTGAAATTGTATCTTTGGGCTATAGCCTATAGATTTTCAGGTGAATTAGATATATTTTACGTGGTGTATTGCGTACGCGTTCATAGAAGCAACCACTTGCTTAGAATTTTTTTTAGTGGTTATAAGTTGGTATTAAGCCTATTAGGTGTGCATATTTATAAGGTTGTCAGTTGTGCTGCTTAAAGGTGGACTGTCGTGGATCTTGTTTAGTGTTTGTGAACAGTCGAAATTTTCCTTTTTTTTTTCCCCCAAAGATGATTGGCGTTAAGTTTGTGAGAGTACTTGTTTAAAACAGTTGGGTTTTATTATGGCGTTAGAATAAAAGCTATACCTTGATTTTCTTGCATAAGTATTAATGACTTTGTTGACTATTTAAAGCATTCATAACTTTTCATTATTGCAATTTTTTTTACGTACAGTGTTGTAATGTTCTATTCCAGTGACCATTTGACTAGAATAAACATTATTGTCTAGGATGGCATAAGGGCAAACAATTGTATAAAACACTAATCAAGTATAAAATAGGTAGGCTAAAATAATAAGCAAACATCCAATTATACTGGGCCTTTAATCAACACTCCGCGGTACACAATATTGACCCCACATATGGCCAATTAAATCAGTGACAGATTATTATGATTTGATTGTATGATTACAATGATTGACATGAGTCTAACGAATGGCATTACGGATTAAGTCGAGCGGTAAACCTAATCATTATTATATTCTCTGAGGTAAATTAAGGGAACTCGGGTTAATTTAGTAGCGTACGGATTGGTACTAGTTAAGCATAAACACAATTAGCTATCGCTAGTTAAACAGAATACTTAGCTCATTGATTGAAGCTTGAGTGCGGCCATGGGCCCACGGGTCGGCTGAGCGGCGAAGCCCCGTCGCTAGCTCGGCACGGAAATCTGCCTGGCGTACTTCTGGATTGCGGCCTTCGGAATTTGACTTGCGTGAACTAGTTAGCGACTGGTAAGCTGCTGGTGATCGGATGATATCACGCATTCCGAGGTTCAGCTTAAATACTGTGGCGTTATCGGCCATGATCAATCCATTGTAGTATTGATTTATTATTGAAATGCTAAATATAGTAACATTTGGACAGCTTGGGCCCTTATCATTAATTGGGACCTCTCCGCCTGTCAATCATTCTATTGTTGCGTTCGGGTTCATTAATTGTTCCCCGTACGCGGCACTTTGAAGGTATATGCCGCCATCCCGTGTGGAAGGGACTTATTGTTATTCCACGTAGTGCTCGATCATGAGCGACGATCTTATCGTAATTAAATCTACTTCTAGAAAGTCATTTAGCTTCTACGAAACTGTCGTAAATAATGTCAGCCGGTAATGCCATCTTTTAAACTCTAACAATAGGTGTAATTACACTTGTTCAGTCTCAAATGATCTTGCCGCCTCTCGGTCGTCTTTGAAGAAGGACTCCCAATTATAATTGCTATCTGGAGTCGTTTTGATCTATCCGAATAAATATGCGGCTCATGCATTTAATAAATGTATGATATTATGCAATTATGCATTCAATTAATTAATTGTATTGTTTCTGTTATGAATATTAATTAAGCCATAAATTATTTCCCTACATAATCCCTGTTCATTCTAAAATCATGGTACCTATTTAGTGGTTCCTTATTTTAGCTTCCAAACCCAGTTCATTTATAACAGAAACTGCGTTACATAATTAAGCAAAAATTTCGCATTCACCGGCGGCCCAAAGTTAATTGCCGTGTCACTAGGAAAAACGGACCTTTCTTTGAGGTAAAAAAACAACCTTCACAGAAATCAGGGCAATAATTATGTACAGCAAGATTAAATTGCTATATTAATTAAGCAATACTAGTCTGGGTGGAATTTGGAATAAAATATTGTATGGCTTAAGTGCATGCAAGACTCGAGAGCGCATTCTCCATGTGACTGAACTCAATATTTTATAAAATCAACTTTGTTGCTGTTGATCTGAAATAAATGATATTTCGTTTGCCTTTGGGTGGCCACATGGGTTTGTTTACCCTCTTGCTTTCGACGAGGGAGGCGTGGCACTTTCCCATATCGTGTTGTGCTCTACTTTTGACCTCGAGTTGGCCACTGGTCCGGCCAAGGTCATTCAAGGCTGAGTGGGTTTTCTCTACCCTTGGTAATTACGTTGCCAACCATTTGGCCTACTTTTCTGCTCTAGCTGGGGGAGTGAAAGAAAACACAAGCGTTACTAGCTATGCTTTATCAACTTTCAACATTCTCCCTTTGAAATCTCGTTTCTTGCCTCTTCACCTTTGGAAGAAAAGCCACTTTTTATAGCCAAACGTGACTTTGATTTGCTCCCTTGGGTAAATAAATAATTAATAAAATATGGAATATCCATGGTTCGATTCGAACAGTACTATTTGACATTGTCAAATTTAAATATTTTCCTGTAGTACCAATAGCAACGAGATTTCATCAGAATACACAGTTTTCATAGATAATAAAATATCTACATGCTACATACATGAGTCGCCCAGGAACTTGTATGTTTCTGAATGTATCACTTGTTTGGTCTCGTATTGGGACTCAAACTGGCGACCAAATTATCAAATCGGTTTCATCATGCTTTTTACTTATTTAGTAATATTTTCATGCTACATAGTAACAAAATAAGCATTTGAACAAGGGTGGGGACAGGATACCTGTTTCGTTTACCCCGTTAAGTCGTATTCGCTTAACCCCTTAATGTAAGTGTCATTTACTGTTATTCCCAATGTCAATTTTCACGATTGCGTGCTTATTGCGTACACAATATTTAAATTATTTTCACAAGCTCTACGTTTAGGTGGTATTTTGTTAGTGTCTGTATTTGAGTCTATGTTTCATTTATTCGAAACAGCATAGTGAGTACTGCAACTCATTCATATATGCGATTTGGTTGATGTGGCATGTATAATATTTTACGTGTTTATTTGTATTTGTTTCTCCCATTTTGACTACTACGAGACAGTTTAGACTAACCCGGGGAAAAGCCGTCAATCGTAGTTTATTAAGAAACGTGTGTATTCATGTTTGTCTGTTTCCCCTTTTGACTACCAAGCGACAGTTCAAACCGACAAATACGGAAAGCCGTCTATCATGGCATTTTAAGAACCTTGTTCATGTATATGTGTGTCAACCCATTTTGACTACATGCTCAGGTCGAACCTAACAGTAAGGTTCCGCCAGCAAACATGAATTTTAAGAAATTATTGCGTTGCCTCACAATAAATATGTTATACCGCCAGAATTGTGATCTGTACAATTCTCGACCCTAATGTCGTGCGATGCTCTAGCGACTCGTATTCGTTACTAGAGTGCTTGTTATAGAGTGACTTGTCTGTAAGGTAATTACCTTGAAAACGAGCTCTTTTACCTGGAAAAGAACCGTTTTATGCCATGTGCTACCTGCACTGGTCCTTCTGAACGTAAGCGACCAGAGCACAGGCGTATTTAGAAAACTGGAATTCCAAAATTCCAGAAACCTACGATTTAAATTTTAATTCGAATTGCAGCAATCATATGACGCATGTTTTTTTTTTCATTTATGCTGCTGCATTATATATATTTTATTCTAATTCGGGTTTGCACTAATCTGCCGGAGCACGGCAGTGTCGCATCTAAGCGTTGCGATTGCAAACTGTTAATTTTAGAAAATGCAAGGCACCCGTGAAATTCCCGGTATCTAAGCGTTGCATGGCAAGCTGTTTAACTTAGAATATGCATGACATGCGGAAAAATTTTATCCCGGTATCTAAGCGTTGTATCTACAAACTGTTTAACTTAGAAATAGCACGGCATCCGTAACATACGGTATCTAAGCGTTGCGAACGCAAGCTGTTTAACTTAGAAGTTGCGCGGCATCCGTAAAAATCTTTCCCGAGAACCTAAGCGTTGCATGGCAAACTGTTTAACTTAGATTAATGCATGCTTCCGTAAAATCAGCGGTCACTAAGCGTTGCATAGCAAACTGTTTAACTTAGCATATGCCTGCTTACTTTAATTTTGAATATCTTGTTCAGAGCGATGTTGTATCGCTTATAAGGTGACTAGCACCGGAAGTCAAAACAAACTACATTTTTTTTTTCAATTAATGGGACGGATTCCGTCGGACTTCCATGTCACTGAGTGACGGTGTAACTACAGCACTAGTTACCCTGGGCAAGTCAATAATACGAGTTGGCCAGACTCCATCATTGATTTGCTAGGTTATAAGACTGCACTTACAACACTAAGTTCACATGTGGTTGTTGCCAACCAGGAAACAGTAGCTTCCCGCATGCGGTAGATCTTTCAAGGTGTTCACAACGACCTGAATAAACGTGTGTAATCTGTTCCTTAGGAACTTACATGTGAGGCACTTCAAACTTAGTGTAACCGTCAATTTGAAGTTACGTCTGGATTCCAGATCTTAAGCGTACCTCCCTTCTAATCAAGTTGGATTCACATAGCGAATCATATTACGTAATTAACGTTAATTGCGCTGTACCATAGGTAGCAGCAGTGTGATTACACGTTAGCAACTTTACAATTTGTAAAAAGGAATGTTTTCCCAAATTAATAATTTTACCATGGGTAACAGGAATATTTTCCAAAATAAGAAGCTTCACCATAGGTAATAGCAGTGCGACGTTTTATGAATTAATAAGTTTTGCAAGGAGCATCAGGAATGTTTTCCCAAATTAACTGAGTTTTACAATGAGTAAAAGGAATGTTTTCCCAAGTTAACTGCGGTTTACAATGAGTAAAAGGAATGTTTAATAAGTTAATATGTATTTCCCCATTAACTTAAGAAATTTCACAGTTTTAAGATTGCATAGCAAGTGTTATTAATTTATAAGTGTCGTGGCAAGGATGGGTGGGGTGTATGATTTACACAGATGTTTTTACCACGAGGCTAAGAATCACTTATCTCTTTATTCATTAATCCTGGATCATGATGGAATGATCCCTGTTCTATGATTCAGCCTCTTTATCTCCATTTTTCTGCCATCCTGACACTTTACCACAATTCACTGCATGTTGCACAATTTTTCTGAAAATACATGAATTTGGACTACATCAGTTATGTTACATTCACACAATTTTTTAGTTTTATCTGAAAGCATGTCACAATTATTTACACGTTTGTATATGTTTCTGTGACCTTACACATGAATTAAATGATTTTATTTCATAGAATAATGTTTCAGAATTTTTTTTCTTGATTTAAAGAAAGTTCTGTATTTTCCCACTATAGAGTGAGTTCGCTAAATTTAGCATCTTGGGTGGGTAGCAACTGTTGCCATGGTCAAGGGTGAGTCGTCGTGACCTATTTTGACCATCCCTTTCACTTGCTGATGCTTGCCCTTGAGCATAAACACTCTCTCTGCTGAGGGAAGGGGGTGGGCAATAAACGAAAGTGGTCGGTGGGTTGAAAGGGTTGGGGTACGGCTCTGGGCCATGCTGGCTTGATCTGACCTCAAAATGCGGCCTGGTCGAGGCCATGTAAACAATAGCTGATGGTCACTATATGAGCAGAGGGGTGAGCTAGGTCCCTAGGAAAAGAGATGGCCCCCTTTTCGTGACGTCAAGCCTGAACCTTGCACCCATTGGTTTTGCCAATGTTCATTTTTGGGTCACAATATTTCAGACCTGGGAAAATTCGGGAATTTTTCCCGCACACGAAGTTGTGTACTTCCATCCGACTGTTCTTTTCGTTTTTCGCTCCCCAAATTTATTTTCCAATGGATCCCCCACAGAAGAAGCGGCGAACAGTGCCCAAAGAGGAACGGAGTGCGGCCGCAATTTATCGCGGCACGTTAAGGACTTCTTGCGGCTTTTGTCGCTTAACGTGCTTCTATTTTCCGTATGCCTGGACCATTACCTTTACTGTGAAAGGGTTCCGTCATTATTTGACGAATGTCCGCATCGCTCCGTCGAAGAAGTGCCGTTTTCGCCGGTGTTGCCCGACGAGGACCCCTTAGACTATGTGCTCCGGTTATTCTTCTTGGAAGTGATCCTCGAGAACCCGGGGCAAAATGTTTTAGTTATCGGCGCCCCTCCGGAGGAGTCATCTTTCGCCCAGCAATTGCGTTTAAGCGCACACTTTTCCCAGTGTAGCCCTTTAACTGCCCGGCAGTGTTTACACTGCCGGTATTTAACGTATCCTCCGTTTCCCCGGGATACGGAAGAATTTTCTACCTTTTTCTGGCGGGCGGTAAATGCGGAGAACACTTTCTTCATGCAAATGAATTTGCACCGGGCAATAGCCCAATTTAACACTGCCGCCCGTCAGTTGGGAGACGTGTCCGCAACTGAAGGACGCCTGGACGACATCTCTGCAATGTTACAAGACTATCTGCCGGAAGGTCTGCCGCCACTCCCGGACCTTATTCGCATCTAACACGTACAAGATCCGGACATCCCTCTCGTCTCCAATGCGGGAGCATCCGGCAGCGGTGTTCAACAGTGCCGTCGCCCTGGCCTTTGTCGAGATGACTGCCCTGTTTGTCATAACGGACAATATGGTAAGAAATTTACTTATTTATTATGTTAATCAACTTTCATCATGTGATGTTAAATTTAACTTTTATTCACATGTTGGTTAATAAATATTATGTTTGATTCACTGGGAGTGGAAATGATAATATCAAATTTGTTTATGCAAAACATTTCCCGTTAAACAACTTCCAGAAGCTTATTTAAATCTTTATCGCAATAATATGCGATTTAAGCTTAATTATTGACTGTAATGAGTCTTAAAAAAAATCTAATGCGATATATGCATTTAAGAATACATTATTGCTTCTTGAGCAAGTAAATATGTCGTTTTCGACAAGTACTTTTTTTTTTCAAAAGTGTTTTAACTTTAATTTAATTCAATGGTTCTTAAAAGTAATACTGAGTTACTTTAAAATAAAATGCTTATTGTCAAGTTTGCTTGGTATAGGCACTCTGAATTGTAGGCCTTTAAGAAGTAAGTTACACTTTCATGAAATGGTATGAAATCAATTTCTATTTATTTATATGTTGTTTTGTTAACAACGTGGTGCTAATTTATTTAAAGCACTGAAATAGGAATTTCTACGAACTGGCTTTAAAATGAATGAAACTGCAATTTTCGTTTCATGATCCATTTCCTTATGGATGTGAAATGCAAATATTGCTTACTTATTAGTAATAATTTTAATTTTATAATTCATGTCCTTATGGATGTAAAATTAAACCGTATAGCATAGCTGTGAACAGTTCGTTCAACTTCCGTTTCATAATAGGTAGATAATTTTATGCCTTAAAATAATTAAAGTAGCATCTGCTTAGGACCTTCATCATTTTTTTTTTCTTTCTTTTTTTTTTTTCTCAAATTTAAAAAATGAATGTCCTTAAATGCTGTTTATATCCTCTATTCGTGAAAGGGAATCCGTGCCATGTGGTGTTGTCGTTATTTATTTGTATAATAACTTTACTGTGGCTAGGTAGTCCGAACTAAGTTTATGAAACTGGACTCCCATATAGTCTATTATTTATTTATGTGGCACCGTTTCCGTTTCAAGAATAACATAGTAATCTAGAATAACTAGAGTGTGAGTGAAGTGCAAGTACTGAAAATATTCAGT